>CM069160.1:4667598-4757153 GCA_035221665.1 Okamejei kenojei | reverse complement strand
ATGTGAGTGGGGGGCAGATCACTCGTGTGGACAGTGAGTAATGAGGGAGGTAAAGTATGAGCTGGGGGGTGGATGGGGTGTGTTGTGTGGTGGTGTTTATGGTGGGTTGAATTACTAGTTGTAGATGACTAATACATTAGGGATTCATAAACGTTCAAGAAGGTTGCTATGGATACAGTGGGATACAATTATCTAGAGAGCTGCATGGAGCAATACAGAAGGAATGTAATACCAACATGTGTGAATTGGTGCTATCGGCCTGTTTATGTCCTTGGGTTTTCAGTTCATAGTTACCTGAAAACCACCAACAAGTAGATCAGGAAAGCAAAGAATGCACTTTGCATCTTTTCCGCTTAGACATAAAAACATATAAAATACGGCACAGGAGTAGGCCGATTGGGCCCTTCAAGCCACGGCACCAACATATCAATATGGTCATGCTGATCAACCAGAATCCAGTACCAGCCGTTCCTGCTTTTCACCCCATATCCCTTGATCCATTAACCCCTAAACTAACTCTCTCTTGAATACATAAGTAATTGGTCCTCCACTCTCCTTCTGTGGCAGAGAATTCACAGATTCACAACACTCGGCTGAAAAGTTTCCCCCATCTCAATCCTAAATGTCCCTTTAGTTTTCCTGCATCTAGCCAGTTCAAATCCCTTATAGTTTCAGTTTTTTCTAATAAGATCCCCTCATCATCCTTCTGAATTCCAGTGAATACAGCCCAGTTTGATTCATTATTTTACCATAATGTCAGTCCCTACCATCCCGCGGGAATTAACCTTCCTGTGAACTTTGCTGCATTCCCTCAATAGCAAGATGTCCTTCTCCAAACGGAGGAAGACCAAGACTGCACACAATACTCCAGGTGCTGTCTCACCAGGGGCCCTGTAACAACTTAGAATAGACTCAGTCATCCAGTATATGAGTATTGAGAAAATCAAACAAAACAAAAACCCAAGAAAAATTTTTGGTTTTTTATTTTTAAAAAAGGCCCCCCCTGCACATGGAGTGTTGTGGTATAGTTCTGGTCCGCTCCACTACTAATTACTGTGCGGGATCCACTGGTCGGCTGTGGGCCGAAGGGGCCTGTTTCTGCAATGTATCTCTAAACTAAAAGGATGTATGCCATCAAAAATAGTGCAAAAGGGTTTTGCCAGGTTGTTTGCCTGAATAAAGGTCTGTTGTTATGTGAAGAGATTTGATAGGCTGCATTTTATTCTCACTGGAATGCAGGAGTGAAATAATGAGGGCTAATAGATACTGTAGTGTCGGAAGGGTATTCCGAAGCTGGTTTAAACCGAAGAAAGACACAAACAGCTGGAGTAACTCAGTGGACAGGCAGCATCACTGTAGAGAAGGAATTAGTGACGCATTCGGCTCAAGAGACCCTTTTTAATCAGTTGAGACATATCTTCAGGAAGGATCTACAGATGCTGGTTTACACCGAAGACAGAACATAAAATGCTGGGAGAAAGACTCAGCAGGACAGGCAGCATCACTGGAGAGAAGGAATGAGTGACGTTTCTAAACATCATCCCATTCCTTCTCTCCAGAGTTTGCTGCCTACCCTACTGAGTTACTCCAGCATTTTGTGTCTAGCCATCTTTGGGGTATAAGTTAGGATAGAGAGTAACTCTTTCCCAGGGCAGTGGAGACTAGAACTGGAGTTTAACACGTGATGGAGAGAGAACAGTCAAGGAGATCTGAGGTCAGACATGTCTCACCCGCAGTAGTTTATCTGGAATGAGCTGCAGGGGAGATGGTCGAGGCAGACATAATCACAATGTCTATAAAACATTTGGACTTTTGGTAGGAACATCAGGGAGGGATAAGGGCATAATTCATGTAAATGCAGCTCGGCATAAACATCTCGGTCCAGCATAGACAAGATTGGGTAAAGGGCCTGTTTATATGCTGCATGATTCAGTTTATTTTAAGATTATTTCTGTGGTTTTCATGTTGCTATCTCTATTAGCCAGAATAAGCACTGAAAATGACTATCAAGCAGATTATACCAGAGAGAGTCACTGCTTGAACCAAAGAGAAGTGAGATATGTAAAATAGGTTCTTTAGTTTTTTTTGTTGTTTAGCTATACAGCGTGGAAGCAGGCCTTTCGGCCCACCGAGTCTGTACCGGCCAGCGACTAACCCGCACACTAACACTATTCTATGCAAACGAGGGACAATTTTACACATGCATCAAGCCAGTTAACCTACAGTCCTGCACGTCTTTGGAGTGTGGGAGGAAATCGAAGATCTCGGCGAAAATCCACGCAGGTCACGGGGAGAACGTACTAACTCCGTACAGACAGCACCCATAGTCAGGATTGAAACCGGGCATCTGGCACTGCAAACACTGTCAACTCTACCGCTGTGCTACTGTGTCGTCCTTATTGGTAACTTTGTGTGATCTTATTTTGTTAGGATGCAAATTCTATGGGAATGCTTTCTCAAAGAGATAGATAATGATGTAGAAATAACGAACTGCAGATGCTGGTTTGTACCAAAGTGTGTCACAAAATGCTGGAGTAACTCAATGGGTCAGACAGAATCTCTGTAGAGAAAAGGATGGGTGATGCTGGGTGAAGCTTCAGGTTGGGACCCTTCCTCAGACTGATGCTTCGGGTTTGGGGCCCTTCTTCAGACTAACCCTGCATGAGACTGAAGTAGGGTCCTGACACGAAGTGCCATCCAGTCTTTTTCTCCAGAGATGCTGCGGTCTTGCTGAGTTACTTTAGCACTTAGTGTCTAAGGTTGATAATGAGTTGTTCAATCCTGATTTTTTTTGGTGATGTTAATTTCTGCACATTCACAGGGCAGACTGTGAGAGTAAACGGTTGAATAACTAGTCGAGCAGGAAATGTGTGGTATTTGAGGGAGTGTGAATGTGGGGCCTGCCTCACCAGTGAGATGATGGGGGAACTCCCTGACAAAGGAGAATGTGGTGAACTATCACAAAAGTCACCAGGAGGTCATATCAAAGCAGAAGTTAAATGTTACATTGATAATTTTAGAGCCTGCTCTTGATGTACTGCCATGATGCAATCCAATGTGGGCAACTTATTGTATATTGCAGCTCAAAATGATATAGAGATACAGCATGGGAACTGGCATTTCAGCCCACCAAGACCACGCTGAACAGCGATCCCCATACGGTAGCAATATCCTATAGACTAGCAACAATTTATAATCTTTACCAAAGCCTATTAAACTACAAACTCGTCTTTGGAGTGTGGGAGGAAACTGGAGCACCCAGGGAAAACCCACAGGTCGAACGTAAAAACTCCACACAGACAGCACCCGTGGTCAGGATTGAACCTGGCGGTCTCTTGTGCTGTAAGGCAGTAACTCTACCGCTGTTCCACCGTCACCCTTTTTGTGGGGGATCATGACAGAAGCCTCCTCGTGGCGATCCCTGGAACCGACGACACGATGCACTCTGTGACGCTTCGGGCGACCAATTCTGTCAACGTGTTGGACGATGACAGGAGCCAACAGCGAGCTACATGTCGTCTGACACACGAGTGAATGAACCCCTGTTAGACTAATCAACTGAAGGTTACGACATAAATATGATGTGATGCAACTAATTGGGCGTGCAGCATAGAGAGTGCAGCACAGAAACAAGCCCTTTGACCCATCAAGTCCATGCTAACCTTTTTGGTTCCTGATCTCTTTTTATCTTCCTGATATTTCCAATACCTACCCCTAGATTTTACTATTTAACGACACATGGAGTAATGTATGGTGGCCTGTGAACCAAATAACTGCCGTGACTTACATTTGTGGGTGGAACATCTGAATATCATATTATTTCCAAATGTTGATCAGTAAGGGCGGCACAGTGGGGCTGTGATAGAGTTGCTGCCTTAAAGTGCCAGTGCCCCAGGTCCGATCCTGACTATGGGTGCTGTCTGTAGGGAGTTTGTACATTCTCCTCATGACCAGTGTGGGTTTTCTCCAAGATCTTCACTTTCCTCCCACACTCCAAAGACGTACAGGTTTGTAGGTTAATTGGCTTGGTATAAATGTAAATTCTCCTTCGTGTGTAGGATAGTGTTAATGTGTGGACTCGTGCTGAAGGGCCTGTTTCCACACTGTATGTCTAAGCTAAACTAAAATAACCTAAGTTAGCTTGACATTTAAAATCATATACAGCATAGAAACAGGCCCTTCAGCCCACCTTATCTATGCCGGCCAAGATGCCCCATCTACCCTTGACCCACCTACCTATATTTTAGCTTAATTTAATTTATTATTAATGTCACGTGAAAATGTTTCGTGTTTGCTATCCAGTCAGTGAAAAGACTACATTACAATGAAGCCGTTCACAATATATAGATACAGGATAAAGGCTATCATGTGTAGTGCAAATTAAGTCCAATTGGTGTTTTGCCGATTTCCCTCCAAACCTTTCCTATCCATAGAAATTTCTATTGCTTGACAATAATTGTATTCTTTTATTTGTGTCTAGGGCCTCACACACACTGATCTATTACTACACCCTGAACCACGGGAGTACTCATCTACCAGAATATAGTGTGGTGGGTGTTCTGGACGGTTGTGAGATACAGTATTATGACAAAAACATGGCCATTACAGTTCCAAGACAGAAATGGATGGCGGCTGCATTTGACAGGAGATACTGGGTAACAAATACGGTTTCCGAAAATGGTTTCCATGGAATCATCAAAGGGCAAGTCGACGAGTGGATGCGGAGGCATAACGAAACAACAAGTTAGTTCATTCATTTGAATAAATTTGGATTGTGATCAATGTTAATAAAAAAATCTCTCAGAAATACCTCGCTGTGCCAGAGATCCAGGTTAGATCCTGACCTCGAGCAAGTTTACACGTTCTCCCTGTGACCACACATATTTCCTCCAGGTGCTCCAGTTTTGTCCTATATCGTGTAAATGTGCAAGTTTGTAGGTTAATTGGGCTCTGTAAATTGTTCTCGTTGTGCTCGTTGGGTGAGAATGTGGATAACATACTGTAGATGTGTAGGATTGAACTGCAGATGCTGGTTTACAGCACAGACACAAAATGCTGGAGTAACTCAGCGGGACAGGCAGCATCTCTGGATAGAAGACTCTTTGCATACCTTGGGTATTCATTATGAACACATATTCATCTATTCATGTTTCATGATTAATTACTTTTTAAGACATTGCTTTTTGTTACCTCTTTGGTTACACATTAAACAAATTATATTTAATGTTTGACTCTGGACAGGGTAAGGTGTGTACGATACATCAAAATATGCACTGGGCATAATTTCTATCAATTTTCCATACCTTGCAATATTTATTATTATTTTCAAATTACATGTGAATTAATGTGAATAAGACATTTATTGGATTATCGTCAGATTCATTGAACCATGTTTATTGAATCATATTGCCTTCAAAAATAAGATGTTTTATTTGCATTAATCATGGTGCGCATATTATCTGCAACATTGTTATGTTTCTGAGATTTATGAGCAAATTGCTGGGCCTCAAGATTGTGAACAAGAGAGAGAGTTTGGGCAAGCTAGGGCTTTATTCCATGGAGCACAGTAGGCTAAGGGGTGATCTTATAGGGGTGCTTAAAATCATGAGGGGAATTGATAGAGTGTATGCGCGGAGCCTTTTACCCAGAGAAGGGGAATAAAATGCCAGAGGACATGGGTTTAGTGTGAGAGAGGGAAGATTTGATTGGAACCTGGGACGCAATCTTTGTGCTCAGAGAGTGTTAAGTATATGGAATGAGCTGCCAGAGAATGGAGCTGAGGCAGGTACAATAACAATATTTAAAAGACACTTGGACAGGGACATGCATGGGAAAGGTTTTGAGTGATACAGTATATACCCATTGCAGGGTAAATGGGACTAGCTTAGATGGGGTATCTAGATTAGCATGAACATGTTGAGCCAAAGGGCTTGTTTCCATGCTGCGTGACTCTCTCTATGACTGCTTTATAGCAAAGAGCCTTGCTGCCTCACAGCTCCAGTGATCCGGGTTCAATCATCTCCAGTGCAGTCTGTGGGGAGTATAAAGGGCCTGTCCCACTTACGTGTCCTTGGCATGCAGATTACGCGACCTCGTCGTCGCGTTGAGGCACACGGGCATCCAGTGGCCGCGCGGGGCCGGTCCCATTGAGAGGCGCGGAGGGGTATGTCGTTGTGCGCGGTATCGTGCAGCGCTCCAAAAGTTTGTAGCGAACGAAATCTTCGCGCGCCACCGGCCTGTCGCGTAACTGACGGCCAAAGTGGGACAGGCCCAAGACCCTGGCGCGACGCAACGTCTCACCTCCAGCAGCAGCAGAAGGAGGCAAACGATCGCCGAGCTCGGCCTGGGGTTCACCGGCCGTTACGGTCCGGATCCGCTCCCACTTCTACTCCCAGAGCGGGGCCAAGAAAATTGAAGATAGACACAAAATGCTGGAGTAACTCGGCAGGACCGGCAGCATCTCTGGATAGAAGGAATGGATGACGTTTTGGGTCAAGACCCTTCTTTCAGACTGAAGAAGGGTCTCGACCCGAAACATCACCCATTGCTTCTCCCCAGAGATGCTGCCGGTCTCGCTGAGTTACTCCAGCATTTTGTGTCCATCTTCAAATGACGTCACGTGCTCCAGACGGCTGTGCAGGCGCATGAAGTCGCAGGCGACCTTCGCGGGACCGTCGCGCCTCAACGTGACCAGGAGGTGGCGTAATTAGCGTGTCAAGGACAGGTAAGTGGGACAGGGGTTTAAGCATTCTCCCTGTGACAATGTTTGTTCTCCAGTTTCCTCCCACATACCAAAAATGTGCTGATTTAGTAGATTAATCCACCGCTGCAAATTTCTCTTCGTAAAGGTGCATTTGTGGCATTGATAGAAATGAGGAAGATCCGTTTTGGGCAAAATTAGTGTTGTTCTCTGGGCTAAAGTGGGCTCAGGAGGCTGAAAGGCCTCTTTCTCATGACACTTGGAATTATGGACAGTTATTTACCCTTGAATTGCCTTCTCATTTTAGTCACAAGTGTAAAATTGAACGAATTGTCTGGATTGAACTATTTAAAAAATGTAGATAAAAGGAAGTGCAGATGCTGGCTTATACAAAAAAACACAAAGTGCTGGAGGAAATCAGCAGGTGAAGCAGCATCTCTGGAGAACATGGATAGGTGACATTTCGGGTGAGGATCCTACTTCAGACTGAAGTCGGGTCACGTTAGAATGTGCTTTGTACTCACACTCCCATGTTGGTTTTCAAGGATGTTTGTTGTTCACAGCTTGTAGATGTTACATATTCAGCAGAGAGAAGACGAGACAAACTAAAGCACCTGTAAAACACAACTAAAAGACTTCAGAAAGAAGCTTGAAAAGAAGGCTCATATCTAAACAACGTACTTTCAAGAGGGAGTTAGATTTAGCTCTTAAGGCTAAAGAAATCAAGGGATATGGGGAAAAAGCAGGAACGGGGTCCTGATTTTAGATGATCAGCCATGATCATATTGAATGGTGGTGCTGGCGTGAAGGGCCGAATGGCCTACTCCTGCACATATTTTTCAAAGTTTCAATAATTAGTATAGAGTCAGCTATTCGTGGTATTTCTTGAAAACACGAAAACGAGAGAAACTAAAAGACCTGCAGAACAACTAAAAGAATGCAGAAAGCAGCTTGAAAAGAAGGCTCTTGATCTATACAACATCATTACTTTTTATTTGGCTGTCAATGTTTATGGTGTTTCTTATTGGAATGAAACCATCGTCCAAGTGTTGTCCCTTCCTTATTGCTCCTGGGGGCTGGTTGGCATTAGCTCATTACCTTCGTCCTAATAAAGGGTTGTTGTTCACAGTTGTGCCAAGGCTTTTATCAATTATAACCTTGAGTTCACAAGCTGTTCTTTATCTCTGGGCTAACGTTCCCAGACTCTTAATTTCAAGGAGTGAGCAGTTTTTAAGCAAACTCACCAGCAAATCCTTACAAATTTCTACACCCCCTCCTCCCCCCCTCCTTTGATTCACCTATCAATGCCAGAGGGAATGATTCACCTAAAGCCCCTGCCCCACTTAGGCGACCTCCACCGCGACCTCTGGCAAGTTTGCCCGCGGCCCATAGTCCCGGCAAGGTCGCCACGAGGTCGTAGGAGGTCTTTGTCACTCTCCTTCATGGTCGAGAGTGGTCTCCGCGTAGTCGAGGGTTCAGCTAGGTCGTGGCGTATTTTTCAAAATGTTAAAAGTTGACCGCGACTAAAAATAGGTCGCCGTGGGAAAAATCTAATATTTTTTTAGTCGTAGGTTTAGTCGAAGCCGGTTGTAGTCGGTCGTGATGCTAGTCGTAGGTAGTCGAAGTAATATAAACAAAGAAACATAGAAAATAGGAGCAGGAGGTGGCCATTCGGCCCTTCGAGCCAGCACCGCCATTCATTGTGATCATGGCTGATCAATAACCCGTGCCTGCCTTCTCCCCATATCCCTTGACTCCACTTGCCCCTAGAGCTCTATCTAACTCTCTCTTAAATCCATCTAGTGAATTGGCCTCCACTGCCCTCTGTGGCAGGGAATTCCATAAATTCACAACACTAGATGAAAAGGTTTTTTTCTCACCTCGGTCTTAAATGACCTCCCCTGCATTCTAAGAGTGTGGCCCCTGCTTCTGGACTCGCCCAACATTGGGAACATTTTTCCTGCATCTAGCATGTCCAGTCCTTTTAGAATTTTGTGATAAGATAAGATAAGATGCATTTATTTGTCACGTGTGCCAATTGGCACAGCGTAATTAAATCACCATACAGCCATACATTAAAATAAAGAACACAACATGGAGTAGATAGGAATCAACATAAAACATCCCCCACAGCAGGATCAAAATTTCCCACTGTGAGGGAAGGCACCAAAGTCAGTCTCTTCCCCTGATGTTCCACAATGTTCCCCCGTGGTCGGGGCCTCCCCGAGCCCCGAACCCCCTGCAGTCGCCACTACGGGGTGCTCCGGGGTGAAAGAAAGGTCAGTGGAAAAAAAGGTAATTTAAACAGCAGAATGTCACCTCTTTCACACCAAGGCATGTTCATTCATAGCTGAGAGCTTTTTGCAGAGGAGACGTGTTTTAGAGATGACACCAAAAAGGCAGCAGTGCAGGGGGAGGGCACAACCCTCAAAAAAGCCTGCTATACAGGTGTTGCCCACCCAGGAGGAGTCCATCACATCACTGTGAACGGATGAACATTGTCCCACATCTCCGCTCCACAGCATGCGGAGGGTGGGGGCTGAACCGAGGGATGAGCACCATCGGCCGCTTTCAACTTGGTGCTTGGGTTCGGATTACCCAGTCCCCTATGGCTTGTGTGGGGAAAATGAACCCCATACTCCCATCTCCCCCTTCTCTCTCCCCTCTTCTCTCTCTCCCCCTTCTCTCTCCCACCTCTCTCTCCCCCCTCCCTCTCACCTGGTCTTGGATCAAAGACTTGCACTGAAGTCCCCACACTCTGTCCACACCTTGTTAACCTGTTGACTGCCACGTTTTTATTTCACAATTGGCCATGACCTGAGTATACCCGGGGGTGACACTGAACAGGTTAATAAGGAACAGTTTCCTAGGAAACGGCAAGCAGATGGACCGAAAGATCGTAGCCGGTGCACTATCCAGAGATGCTGCCTGACCGGCTGAGTTACCCCAACATTTTGTGTCTTTCTTAATTTTAGGAAGGAACTGCGGATGCTGATTGAAACCGAAGATTAACACAAAAAGCTGGAGTCAGTGGGTGAGGCAGCAAGTCTGGAGAAAGGGAATAGGTGATGTTTCTGGTTGCGACCTCTATCACACCTGCCACCAAAATGTCACATTCCTTTTCACCTGAGATGCTGAGTGACTCCAGCTTCTGGTGTCTTTCTTTTGTCTTTCTTTTGTCTTTCTTAAATTGTGTTGACTTCATGCATGTGGCAATCAGGTGGTTTATATTATTGGCAGAAAATCCCATTGAAAGTAGGAAGTATTCTGCATTATAAGCACAGGTGGAATGGACATGCATATGTTACGATGCCCTGTTACAATGTCCTGTTACCGTGACTCCCATGACTTATGTATGAGTTATTTAATCACCAGTTCCAGTGTGAGGAAGGATGGCAATGGCAAAGGAATGGAAGCTTGCATAACCAAAAAGGTTTTAAATTTAATTAGAAAGAAAAAAAAAGAAAGTGCATGTAAGGTTCAGGAGGATGGAATCAGGCAGGAGCTTTGAGGAATGTAAAGAAAGGAGGGAATAACTCAAGTGTGTGATTAGAGGGTGGCACAGCTAGAGAGTTGCTGCCTTGCAGCACCTGCAGCGTTGGAGACCCGCCGTCCATCCTGACTACGGATGCTGTCTGTAAGGAGTTTGTACGTTCTCCCCGTGACTACGTGGGTTTTCTCCGAGATCTTCGGTTTCCTCCCACACTCCAAAGACGTACAGGTATGTAGGTAAATCGGCTTAGAATAAATGTAAATTGTCCTTAGTGTGGGCTGAAGGGCCTGTTTCTGCACTGTATCTCAAAAGCTTAAAACTAAAGGGGCCAAAAGAGGCCACAAAGTGGCTTTGGCGAGTCAGATTACAGAAAATCCCTCATCTTTTTCAATATCTCAAGGTCAGCTTATTGTCACATGTACAAATTAAGGTGCAATTAAATTCAGATTACAATACAGTCACACTAAAAAAATGCAAAGGCCGCCAACACCTCGATGTTAGGCTTCAGTGTGGACGGAGATAAGATACGGAAAAAAAAATGTCATCTACATCGAGGTAAGAGATTAGAAAAAGTTTCCTCCATCCCCCATACTTTGCATTTGGTTTCACCAAGAAAGACATGGAGAAAAGCAAGGACTTTTAATAGTAAGTACAGCATATAATCCTCCAACATTTTCGCCACCTGCAACAGGATCCGACTACTGGCCACATCTTCCCATCTCCACCACTTTCTGCTTTCCGCAGAGATCGTTCCCTCCGAACCTCCCTGGTCAACTCGTCCCTTCGCACCCAAACCACCCCCTCCCCAGACACTTTCTCCTACATCCGCAGGAGATGCAACAACCGTTCCTTTACGTCCGCCCTCGACTACATCCAAGGACCCAAAGCCTTTCCAGGTGAGGCAGATGTTCACTTGCTCCTCCCCCAACCTCATCTACTGTATCCGCTGTTTCCGTTGTCATCTTCTGTACATCGACGAGACCAAGCGCAGGCTCGGCGATCATTTTGTTGAACACCTCCGCTCAGTCCATCTTATCCTACCTGATCTCCCAGTGGCTCAGCACTTCAACTCCCCCTCCCATTTCCAATCTGATGTTTCTGTCCTGGGCCTCCTCCATTGTCAGAGTGAGGCCCAGCACAAATTGGAGGAACAGCACCTCATATTTCGCTTGGGCAGTCTACACTCCAGCGGTATGAACATTGACTTCTATAACTTTCGATAGCCCTTGATTTCTCTCTCCGTCCCCTCCCCCTTCCCAATTCTCCCACCAGTCTTACTGTCTCCGCCTACACTCTTATCTTTGTCCCTCCCCTGACATCAGTCTGAAGAAGGGTCTCGACCCAAAACGACGCCCATTCCTTCTATCGAGAGAAGCTGCCTGATCCGCTGAGTTACTCCAGCATTTAGTGTCTACCTTCGATTTTAACATCTGCAGTTCTTTCTTACACATGGAGAATCAATGTGGAGAATGCTAACATGCAGGGGCACTTTGAAGTTAAGCAAGAAGGAGATGTTGGGTCACTTGAAGGGAAATGTGGATAAATCCCCAGGACAGAGGGGTGTAGTGGATGATGATGATAATAATAATAATAATCGTCGAAAACATTAGTGCCATGCTGGTTTTTGACTGGCACGATGACGGAGCAACACACATCTCTGTCTTCCATGCAGCTGGCAAGCTCCTCTTCTATCTCTACAGGTGGGTCTTCCATAAACATCTTCAGCATCATCTTGATTGGCCGACCCAGGTCTCGTCTTCCATGGGTGGGTCCCCACAGCACAACCTTGTTTGCTGGCATTTCTTGGTGGCGGAGCCAGTGACCTGCGAGCCTCATCCTGCTCAACGTGATCTTCTCGGTCAGAGGTGGAGTCTCCCCATAGAGCTGGGCGTTGGTGATGTGGTCCCTCCAACTGACATTTTGAACTATTCTGAGCATTCGGATGTAGGTACCATCGAGAGACTTGGACAGTGCTGGAGTGAGAGTCCATGCCTCACACCCGTACAATAATATGGTCTCTACAGTTGCATGGAAGGCCGAATATTCAGACTGTCGTTCAGTGACAAGTAGAGTTCTGCAGGGGTCTGTCCTGTGACCCTTGCTACTTGCGACATATATAAATGACTTGGACCCTGGTGTTCAGAAATGACCCCAGTCATAACAATGAATCAAATAATGATTTTGTTTTTCTTTCAGATTATCATTATGTTCAAGGACAGTTTGGTTGTGAGGTGAGCGATCACAGTCCCAATGTAGGGATATTGAAGTTGGCTTTTGATGGAAGAGATGCATTTAGTTTTGATAAAGACAAACTAAAGTGGACGGTGCATGACCCAATAGCTGAGACCTTCAAAGAGAAATGGGACAAGAATGAAAAAATGAACCGTTATTTCAAGAGCTTGTTAGAAAATGACTGTGTGGATCTATGGCATACATACTACGCAATTGGAAAGACATACCTGACCAGAGAAGGTGAGTTCAGAACAAAGGATGTTGTTTTGTGATGGTAGGCAATTAGTAATATTTCACTGTTTTTGAGGCAATGAGTAATATTATCTCTGACCCAATCATGACAGAGGGAAAGGTAATTCGGCCCATTGAGTCTATGCTAGTTTTCAATGCAATGTCGACGAACTGTTCCACAACTCTCTCTCACAACTTGCACTCAGCTCCCTCGGATTCTCTGTTCACTCAGTTCCACTATGGATAATTTGCAATGTCTGACTAGCTCACTGGCACGTTTTTGGTATATGGAACAAAACTGGATCACATGGAGGAAACCAACTGAGTCATAAGGTCATAAGTGATGGGTGCAGCATTAGAACATTCGGCCCATCAAGTCTACTCCGCCATTCAATTATGGCTGATCTATCTCTCCCTCCTAACTCCATTCTCCTGCCTTCTCCCCATAACCCCTGACTTGCATACTAATCAAGAATCCATCTATGCCTTAAAAATATCCATTGACGGATTCCAAAGCCTTCTGTGGCAAATAATTCTACAGGATCACCACCCTCTGACAAAATATATTCCTCCTCATCTCTTTCCCAAAAGAATGTCCTTTAATATTGAGACAATTACCTCCAGTCGTAGACTCTCCCACCAGTGGAGACATCCACTCTCTCAAAGCCGTTCACTATTTGGTATGGTTCAATGAGGTCCCTCCTTATTCTTCTAAAATCCAGCGAGTACAGGTCCACTGCCATCAAATGCTCATCATATGTTAACCCACTCATTCCTGGGATCATTCTTGTACACCTCCTCTGGACCCTCTCCAGAGCCAGCACATCCTTCCTCAGATATGGTGCCCACAATTGCTCACAATGCTCCAAATGTGGCTTGACCGGTGCCTTATAGAACCTCAGCATTACATCCCTGTTTGACAGGGAGAAAGTGTAATTGATGTCTTTCATATTAGTTAACCATGGATTTTCTTGACCACGTTTGACAGCCCCTAATACGATTGCATCTCTATCACACATCTCTATAGAGCATAGCGTTAAGCTTCAAAGGGCAACATTTACACGAGATGTGCAGGTCAAGTGTTATTTTGCACAGAGAGAGCTTGATACCTAGAATGCGCTACCAGGAGTGGTGGTAGAGGAGGACATGATAATGGTGCTTAAGAAGGCTTTGGACAGGCTCGTGGATATGCAGCGAATACACGGATATGGATCACATGCAGGCAGTGGAGATTAGTTTTGATTTAGTTTAGAGATAGAGTATGGAAACAGGACCTGTGGGCCACTGAGTCTGCACTGACCAGCAATTGCCCATTCACTATTTCTGTCCTACAAGCTAGGGACAATTTACAAAAGCCAATTAACCTGCATGTCTTTTGTATTTGGGAAGCAACTGGAGCCCCCAGAGAAAACCCACAGGATGACAGAGAGAACGTACACACTCTGTCCAGGCAGCACTCTAGTCAGGATCAAACCCGTGTCTCTAATGCTGTAAGACAGCCACTCTTTCACTGTGCTTCTGTGTTGCTGTTCGACATGGACATTACAGGCTGAAAATCCTGTTCTGGTGCTGTACTGTTCTATGGTCATTGGACAGGGCAGGGATACGTTTTCCACTCCTCCATGGAGAATACTTCCATGGTAAATACTTCCTCCCAGTTTAAATCTGATTCAATTAGTCAATTCATTTCTTCCGCCCATCCTCCTGCTCTGCTCGCCATTCTATGTTTTGAAATAGTCATTCCTTGTTTCGCTCCTTGGTCTGCTCTACTATCCCCACAACTTTCCTTTACTTTCCTGTCTTGGCGCATGCAACATCTATCCATTTACCTCTTCCCTTCCACTGTCCATAGACCCAGGCAGTTCTTCAATGTGAAACAATGTGAAACACTTGCACTTCCAGTCAAATCTACTGCATTTGGTTTTTATGACATAATCTTCCACATTGCATCAATGAAACAAATTGAATGGCTGCTTTCTGGAGAACCCGCATTCAATCCATGGGACTTTCTAAGATTCACGATTCCTGCCACTTTAATTCTCCATTCAACACCAACCATGATCCATCCATCTGTACCTCTTACACTAGGATAACAAGGGTGAAAGTAACCTTGAGGACCAACAACTCAGCTTCTGCCTGGACATGTTGCAACTTTCAAACTCAATTCCACATTCAACGAGTTGCATTCCCTGTCGATAAAGGAACTGGTCATTTCAACAGTTAAGTTGAAGTCAGAAAGAACAGATGCAAGAAGTATGAAGAAGGATCCAAAGCTGAAACATTACGTAACCATGTCTTTCCGATGCTGCCTGAGCCACTGAGTTACACCTGCACGTTTTTGTGTTTTTTTTTAATTAGTTACGTTATCCACCTGCAAAATCACAACAGCCTGACATACATGAATATTGCAGTATGTGCTGCATTTTATATAACTCTGTTTAGTTTCATGCATGCAGAGATGCAGTGAAATGGTTTGGATGGAACAGCAGATGCTGGACACCCCATCCCTTCTCTCCAGAGATGCTGAGTTACTCCAGCTTTTTGTGTCTATCCATAGTGAACTGGTTGTTCTGCATTCTCTCCAGTCAAGTCATACTGTACATAAGTACAATACGTCCTCTTCTGGGACAGCTCGCAGAGATCCACCACATTCCAGGACTATCTTGCAGCTTCCAAGTCTCTGAAAAGTCTGTTTTTACCCCAAGGAAATACCCAATTTCTCGTTTTCTCATGTTAAGGCGCAGTGTCATAACAGCACTGGATTGGTGAAGTAGAGGCGCCTGCCTCAGATTAAGATTTTCTGTTTCAAGATTGTGATCGAACCCTCGTCACTGGAACTGTACCGCAGTGCCACCCCATTATGTATCAGTCTCAATTGTCTTTCAACATGCTGGAATCATTTGTTTTTTTAACCTTTTAGACTTTTTTCATGAATTGTTCAACATAAACAGTTATGCTACAACAGTTAAGAGCAGCTGCCACTTAGTTCCAGAGACATAACAACACAAGAGATAGTGTTGGAAGAATGATCAAATTCACACATAGTGGTTAGAACCCATATTATTTTATTAGTAACTCTGCAGAGGAAACACAAGGTGCTTTCTTCTCAGTATGCTTACTGCGAGTCTACCAGAGAGAGAGCGAGAGAGAGAGAGAGAGCTCCCTGATAAGCCTGTGGGCGGAGCCACAGTATGAGTGACACTAATCTACAGATAGGCACAGGGGTACGTTTAGATTTATTATTGTCACGTTTAGTTTGGAGGTACAGCATGGAAATAGGCCTTTTGGCCCACTGAACCTGTGCTGACTAACGACCACCCAAACATTAGTTCAATCCTACACACTAGGGACAATATACAGAAGCCAAAAATCTTACAAACCTGCACGTCTTTGAATGTGACTGAACTGGAGCACCCGGAGATTACTCACATGGTTACAGGGAGAATATATGAACTCCATATAGACAGTACCCATTGTCAGGATTGAACTTGGGTCTGTGGTACTGTAAGCAGCAACTTTCCCGCTGCCCCACTGTGCTGCCCATGTCCTGAGGTAAAGTGTAAAGCTTTGTTTTGCATGCTATCCAATTGGATGAGACAACAACATACATATATATGATCAAGTCAAACTCAGGTACTGTAGGTAGAGTAAAGGGGAAGGTACAGAGTGCAGCATATAGTTCTCAGCAATGTAGCACACCAGTTCCATTAGAGAAGGGTTTCAACACGAAACGTGACACATTCCTTCTCTCCAGAGATGCTGCCTGACCCATTGAGTTACTCTAGCATTTTGTGTATATCTGCGGTTTAAACCAGCATCTACAGTTCCTTGCTACATAGTTCCATAAACAAAGTCCACTGTCTGTAATGGAGTAGTGGTCAATTGGACAGTACCCTAGCTGACGGAACGATCATTCAGAAGCCTGATTTTCTCCTCGGTTATCAAGTTTCCGAGTAAGCCATTTGATCCTGAAACCTGCCCACCATTCAATATGTTCATGGCTGACGTTCCTCGGGCCTCAACTCCTGTTCGGTGCCAGTTCCTCATTGCACTCAATTCTCCAATCTTTCAAAAGTTTAACTCCCGCCACATTAAATACTTCCAATGATTATGTCTTCACAAATCTCTGGGGTTGAGAGTGCCAGAGAATGACCAAACTCTGCAAAAAGAGATTTTATAAACAATGGGGGGGTACACAAGGCTGGAGAAACTCAGCGGGTGCAGCAGCATCTAAGGAGTGAAGGAGATAGGCGACGTTTCGGGTCGAGACCCTTCTTCAGAATTTTGTAAACAATGACTGGTCCCTTTCATCTCTTATTGAAGAAGAGTGAAAATACTGCCAATTTTAAGCTTGTCCCCTCCCCAATTGGCCCTCATTTTGTAACATGTCAATTATTTATTATTATCAATAATGTGCCGCAGTGAAAAGATTTGCCGTTGGAATTAGTTTATTATTGTCACATGAACTGAGATATAGTCTAAAGTTTGTCTGTGTGTTATCCAATCATATCATACTACACATGTGCAATCAAGCCATCCACAGGTAGAACAGTGCAAAGAGAACAATATTCAGAGTGCAGAATTACAATGTCATAGCATTACAGTTACAGAGAAAGTGCAGATCAAAAAGAGTTGCAAGGATCACAATGAGATTGGTTGGAAGATCAGGGCAACACCTTATCTTACATGAGAATCATTCAGTAGTCCAATAACAGTGGGGAAGAAGGTGTTCCTGAATTTAATGGTACGTGCTTTCAAACTTTCTTGTGTACTGTCTTAACAGGGAGCGTGCGATCCCTTTTAAACCACGTGGTTGGTTGATGGTGATGAAAGAGGCAAAATGGGGCAGATGTGGACAGTAACTTGGTGGTTGTAGTAGACTGAATAATATTTCGTGGTGAGTGACTGTGCAAGTTTTACTAAAGGTGAAAATAACCAACTTACTGTCTTGTAGTTTCCCCTGAGGTCACTCTCACTGCCCGCCCTGATGATCGTTCAGTCCTGTACTGCACTGTGTTTGGATTTTACCCACCGGCTATCAATGTCAGCTGGTTGCAGAATGGTCAACATGTCTCTGAGACCAAATCTTCTGGGGTCATACCCAACAACGATGGAACATATCATCTAACGTCTGTCCTTGAGTATGATCCGTATGATGGGAAACAGTATTCCTGTCATGTCGATCACAGCAGCCTGCCCGGTGGGAAGACCATCATCTGGGGTAAGAACATTAAATATTATTTAGTAGATAATCATTATCTTCTGTTGTTTCCATTTTAATCATTGTGACTACATCCCATATTCCAAGATGCTTAAACTTTATTTGTTTAGTGGTGTTGCTCTAAGCAATCACATAATCAGCACCCACTCTCCACTTGAGCAGAAGACTTTGTCAACAGAAAATTTATCAAAAGTAAATAAATAACTGATATACAAGGAAGGAGTATTTGGGATTCTCAGTGGTGGAACTGAAATCCATGAAAGGTACGTTTAAATAAAAAAAATAATCTTTCCTCATGATGTGATTAACAGCAAGGCACTGGGGGAGCACATGCCCCAATCCGAATCAATGGTCTGAAGTGCAAATGATTGAGAGCTTCATGTTCCTTGGCATGAATACATCCAATATTCTGTCATGGACTGACCACATAGCCAAGGAGGCACACCGGCACATCTACTTCCTCAGGAGACTGGGAATATTCATCATGTCTCTGGTGACTCCAGCAAACATCTACAGATGCCGCTTGAGAAAGCATGTTGTGAGTTGCATCACATCTTGATTTGGGAACTGCACTGCCCAAGACTGCAAGAATATACACAGAGTTAAAGATCATCACACAGGCCAGACTTCCTACTATTGACTCAATCTACACCTGGTTGCCTTGGAAAACGAGCCTTATCCCACCCCGGTCATTCCTCCTTCCTGCTCCCATCAGGCAATAGGTACAGAAAGTTAAAAATATGCACTGCCTGACTCAGGAACACCCCCTTTCCATCTGTTATCAGGCTTCGGAAGTGTCCTTCCAGAATGTATGTTTAATGCCCGATTCACCTCAACCTCATAACACATTGAATATTGTCTGTGGAACTGATGCGATACAATGTTGAGAACTATATTCTGTACTCTGTATCCTCCTCTTTGCTCTATCTATTGTTTTTGAATTTGTATTTATGTGTAGTATCTAATTTGTTTGGATAGCATGCAAAAAAAAAACCTTTTCACTGTATCTTGAAACATCTGACATTAATAAAACGAAACCTAATGAAGTAAGTTCCGTGACGCAAGTTACAGCTTCTGCAACGAAAAATATAACTGCCTGACAAACAGTGATCGTACCAATTTGATTCCAGGTATGCTGCACTAACCTACACAAATGCTCACTTTTGAAGATTCTCTCGAACAATGCACAACTAAGGAATCTGATGTTTCACTCTGAAGACTGTTGACATACTCCGAAACTTAATTTCCAACCTATCTATCTATCATCAGCAATCTAGGCTACAGCACCATCAGTCCCTTCACCTGCTCTTAATGCCAACGATAAGTAGTTCACTTTCGTGCATTGATTCCCAACCTGCAGTTGCCGTTTCCCAACCTGAACACTCCTTTAAGACAAATCACTGCTTGCTCTTAATTGTTTTTCCATTCATGCTAATTATTACCCCCAATGTCATAAGCCACGTGCCTTTGCATCACTTGATCAGATATCTTATGAAACTCAAGATATTCTGGCGACATCTGGTGGTCAGACCACTTATTGCTAGAACCCTCGTCAGGGGAGCTGGGACTATCATGTTTTTCCATTCATGCTAATTATTAGTCTGAAGAAGGGTCTCGACCCGAAACGTCGCCTATCTCCTTCGCTCCTTAGATGCTGCTGCACCCGCTGAGTTTCTCCAGCTTTTTGTGTACCCTGGGACTATCATGTGACAGGGTTTTGGAAGGAGTTGATGATGAGTCAGTCGTCAGTCAACTGGGGGTACACAAAAGGCTGGAGAAACTCAGCGGGTGCAGCAGCATCTAAGGAGCGAAGGAGATAGGCGACGTTTCGGGTCGAGACCCTTCTTGTGTGCCCGATTACAACGGCAGGAACGTTGCGCAAATCCTTACTAAACGCGAGTGTGCCGAAACAGTTTATCTTAAAAAAACATTGATTTGTTCACGACGCTTGGACCTCTACATTTTAGAAACATAGAAACATAGAAAATAGGTGCAGGAGGAGGCCATTCTGCCCTTCGAGCCAGCACCGTCATTCATTGTGATCATGGCTGATCGTCCCCTATCAATAACCCGTGCAAATATATCGTATTTATTTTGTTTCTCATTCCAATTTTGTTACCTATTCTGCTTTTCCATCATTTTGTTTTTGAATTTTAGGCTGTGCACACCTGCAAACTACTGCTGCTCGAATATACATTGTCTGCGGGTTCCTGTTGCATTTTCAAAGAATTCTAATCAATTTCTCAAACAAAGTTTGAAGAAGGGTCCCAAAACGAAATGTCAACTGTCCATGTGTAGGGAGATAGATGGACACAAATTGCTGGAATAACTCAGCTGGTCAGGCAGCATCTCTGGAGAAAAGAAATAGCTGATGTTTCGGGTCACAATCCTTCTGACTGAGTACATGTTCGCCAGAGATGTTGCCTGAGTTACTCCAGCATTTTGTGTCTATCATGTATATTCTTTCCACTGACTGATTAACACGTAACAAAAGCCTTCCACTGTACCTCAATACTCGTGACAAAAAACTAAACTAATGCTTTTGTGTAAATCAGTATCTGCATCTCTTTCTTTCTAGAATTTTCCCATTAATGCCCTGTTAATGCACTTTATTATTTTGTTATTATTAAATGTTCAGCATTAAATGTTCAGCATATTAAATATCCAGCATTTTCCCCAAAACAGATGTTCGGTGATATAGGGTTAAAGCTTTCTGCTTTCAATTCACCTTCTTTCTTGAATTAAGTTGTGGCTGTGATGGTCCCATAGATCATACAGTTGTACAGAACAGATATTGTCCCTTTGCCATGCTGCAGAACTCCATGATTCAAAACAACATATTTATATACCTTGAAAAGCGCCAAAGATAGACACAAAATGCTGGAGTAACTCAGCGGTCAGGTAGCATCTCTGGAGAAAAGGAATAGGTGGCATTTCGGGTCGAGACCCTTCTTCATCCTGAAGTCTTCAGACAGTGCCAATCTATTTAGATGCACAGCTTAACAATTGATTTGTAAAAAATGATGCATTCTTATTTTTCAGAAGGAAATAGGAAGAAAGACAGGCACATAGGCCTTATTGCCGTGTGTGTGCTGATATTACTGGCTATTGTCTTGGTAGTAATTGTTTGGTGGAGAAAAAAGAGGAGAGGTAAGATGGAAACACTGTGATGCACGGTTGCTAATGATGTATTGGGCTTGAAGAAATGATTGATCTCAAGTAGGGTAAGGCAGCAGCTACACCTGAAATGCCTCGCCAGTCACCACTGTCAACTAGCCTTTGTGCTGTTGTTAAATGTTTTTGATAATCAGATATTTGAAAATTGTGAATTCAGAGTCACATAAATAGGTAGGCATTATGGATTCACTGCACCAAATCCTAGAGATATCATCGAAAGGTACAGCATACAAGCAGTCCCTTTGGCCCACTGAGTCCATGCGAACCACCAACCACCTGTTCTCATGAATTCTATCTTATTGCACATTCTCATCCAGTCACCCACCTACTGAGGGCAATTTACAGTGGTCAATTAAACTATACTTGTACCTGTCCAAGTGTGTTCTAAATGCTTTTTTAATACCTGCCTCGACTCCTTCCCCTGGAATGTTCCATATTTCCACTTCCTATGGTTCCGAATAACTCGTTTCCTTCTCACCTTAAACCTAAGTCCTCTGGTTCTTGATTACACAAGGCTGGTTAAAAGATTCCGTGCATTCAATCTATCTGTTCCCCTTGATTTTATAAACCTCTATATGATCATCCCTCAGCCACTTGGATGCCAAAGAATAAAGTCCAAGCGTGCCCATCCTCTCCCTGAATCTCAGGCCTGTTAATGACATCCTTCCGATAGTGGAGTGACCAACACTTAACGCAATACTCCATATGCGGCCGCACCAACATCTTGTACAACTGTAGCAGAACATCCCAACTGTTTTATTCAGTACCTTGACATGTTATCGATGTTCATGAATATTCTGTTCTTTGTGCCGGGCCATTTTGACTTTGTCACATTTTACTTGGTTTATGATATTGTATAGGATTTGCAATCACACCTCCCAATTGACTAAAATTATCCCAATTAACTAAATGCCTACTATGACATTTAACTTATTGCATTATATTCAGTACAGGGTAGAAGCTGCAGTTTTAAAAAAAGGGCAGGTTTTTATTACACTCTATGTGGTGTGTGCCTGGGAAGCACTGCCAGGGATGGTGGCGTTTGGTGTGCACCTTCCTGGGTGCATGGAGATGCAGGGGTTGGAGGGACATGAATCATTTGCAGGCAGATGCTGCCTAACTGGTGTCTGTCCGACTGATCTGGAGGCATTTCAATGTGATCTGATCGTCAGGCAGGGAATACTTCCAGTGACCCAATGTTGCGGAGTCGCTGAATTCTACGGTGCATGGGAATGCCCCTGTAATAGAGGAACAGGTCCGTCGTCCAACAACGTTTGTGCTGAACATGAGTGGCGCAGCTGATAGAGCTGCTGCCTCAGAGCGTCAGAGACATCAGTTCAATCCTAACCTCGGTTGTCGGCTGTGTGAAGTTTGCATGTTTTCCCCATGACCGCATGGGTTTCCACTGTACTCCAGTTTCCACACACATACCAAATATGCCAGGGTTTATGGATTAATTGGTCTCTGTAATTTGACCCTAGTGAGGAAGCGAAAGTTGGAAACGTAGAACTTGTGTGGACGAAACTATTTGAAGGAGCATTGAGTTTTTTGTTTAGTTTAGAGAGAGAGCATTGAAACAGACATTTCGGCCCACTGAGTCCGCACCAACCAACGATCACCCACATAATCTAGGGACACAAGTCAATAACCTACATACCTGCACGTCTGTCTTTGGAATGTGGGAGGAAACTGGAGCACCTGGAGAAAACCTATGCAGTCACAGGGAGAAGGTACAAATTCCGTACAGACATCACCCGTAGTCAGGATCAAACCTGGGTGTCTGGCCCTGTACCATTATATCTGGAAGGTAGATGTTATGTGGGATGGATCAACAGTTAAAGCGAATAAACAAGTTGCATCTTTCTGAGTTCTGTTCTCTGCCATTTGTTAGTTGTCTAATATATAATTTCCCTCCTCAGATTATCAAAATATTCAACCAAACCAGAACGTGCACTGCTAACCAAACGCTGAGTAGAAGATTTCATGGATGTGATTAAAATGCAGGAACTGAAAAAAATGGAAAGAGTTAAATTATGTTTATCAAACATGACAGAAATTCTCAATAGACTGCCCTGCATTTGTACAAATTAGAGCTGTCTAGCAATTTATGTTGATAACAGCTGATATGACTGAGGCCTCAACCCCTTTACTGTGCTTATTCCACATAAGACACAATTCCCTGTTCTTTTAGAATATATCCACGCACGATCCATCAATTCACCACCCCATCATACCTCTTTAATACATTCATAAGTTTAACTGTTTCTTGTCATCTCCAAGGGACACTGATCACTGAATCAGTGATTTCAGCCATTCACGGTGAGGCAACACTTGCTTATTCCAGAAATCTCTTCTGGGTGATATCCAATATTAATATATCCTTTCTTAAATCTGAGGACCAACCTGTGCACAGTGCTCCTGATATGTCCTTAGCAACATCATGTCCCATAATTACAATAGTAACCTACCTTTGAATGCCAATATGCTAATCACCTTCTGCGTTGTATGCTGCGTCCACCTGCTGGCTTTTCTTTTGCACTTTAAGCACTTGAATCTCTTGTACTCCACTCATTTGCAATCTCACTCCATTTAGATAATAGCTTCCTTTTAATTGCTCTTACCAGAGTGTGTGAGCACATATTTTCCATTATTAAACTCCATTTGCCATGTTTATGATCATCTAACAAAGAGTCTTAGAGCCATATAGCACCGAAGCAGGTACTTCCGCCTAATGCTCCAAGCAGAACAAGCTGCTACATTTAGGCTAGTCACATTTGCCAATGTTTGGCCCACTTTCCTCTCAACATGTTCTATCCATGTATCTGTCCAAGTGTCTTTTCAATGTTGTTATTCTACCTTCTCTGGCAGCTCATTCCATACACCCAGTAACCTCTTAGTAGAAAAGGTTGCCTCTCGGGTTCCTACTAAATCTTCCTCCTCACCTTAAACCCAGGGGTGCAGTGCTGCCGGAGCTCACCGGGGCACCGATCTGGCACCTCTGTTAAAGAAAATAATGAACAGCGTCGAATTATAACTAGCGGATGTGTGGTCGGGGTAAACTGATTAAAAGAGGGGTAAGGGGAAGACCCATCACTACTGAGGTTCCCTGTAGGAGGGGGGAGCACTAGGATGCAGCTGAGTCAGACCATGTGATATGTGCATCCTTTGTGGTTGTGGGCCTGGTGCTGAGCCTATAACCCTGGTGGGTGTGTAGCTGAGTGGGTGTGAGGGTGAGTGTGTGTGTGTGTGTGTGTGAGTGAGTGTGTGTGTGAAGGCCCAGAGCTGTGGGATAGTCAGGGCGAGTCGGTATCTTGCCAGCACCTCTGTAAAAATACATGACAATCGTCTTTTTCTTTACTTGCTTCAGAATGATATTTCATGATAATTAGTGAGTGCAACCGTGCAATATTTTGTCAGTATTAAATTAAGTGTTATATGTTTTAATGTACTAGCTATACACTGGGATGTAGTGATAGGCTATAATCTTGTTTGACCCTCTAGGGAGACTAGCTTGCCCCCCCCCCCCCCCAGCAAAATAGGTGACGCCCCTGTTTGACAGCTCCGACACCTAAACAATTTGTATTGAACTGCTTAAACCTGGTTTTGCTGGTTCTTGATTACCCTACCCTGGGTAAAATAAATCCTGATCAATCGCCCTCATGATTTTAGAAAGCTCTGTAAGATCACCAATTAAATGGTTTCAATTATAGATAGAGTAAGACTTTGTGGTTATTTCCAACAAGAATTTTAGACTAAAGAAAGGCCAGTGGAAGTACTTGGTCAAACAGCATCTGTGGAGGCAAGTGACATATACCAACATTTCAAGTCAAGGCACTGCATTAGATTTGAAGGAGAGGATGGCCAGATTCTAACAGCTTGAAGGGGGAATGGGGCAGAGGCTGGTAAGTGGCAGGTGGAATCAGCTGGGAAGGTGATGATGGGCAGATGGAGCAAAGTTGGTGTAGGGTTGGTTGTGGGAGAACAAATGAGCACCAGTGGTATGGATAAGCTGAAATGTGAAAACTTTATATTCATACCACCGTCATGTAAGGTACCCAGGTGGATTATCAGATATTTTACTTAAAACTTTCAGTGCCCAAGGATAATGACAGATGGGTCAGTGTGAGAGTGGGAAGAGGTGTTAAAATACCATACAATGTCTCAGGATTCTCTTTACTTCAAAGGGTACGTGCTCTACAAAATGGTTGACGTCTAAGCTAGTTTCTCCAAAGTAGAGAAGACCACAGTGTGAGCAGTGAATGCAGTAGGGAAATTTGAAAAAGGTGAAGGTGAACCTCTGTCTCACTTGAAAAGTTTATTCTCCTGTTGTTCGCCTCTTCCTCCTCCTCTCATACATGTTTCCATTTACCTATTATCCTCTCCCCACCTGGTTCTACATTTGATCTACCAGCCTCTGTCCTATTCCTCCCTGATTGCTATATATGGGCAATCCATCCTCTTCCCTCACATGCCTGGTGCAGGTTCTTGACCCTATTTGTGATATCAACCATTTGTCCCAATAATTTTGTTTGAGCCATTGAATGCTTTCAGTCTTCTGTTTTTAGTCGCAGATTCCATTAGCTACAGTCATTATTGGATAGAATATATTTTGTTTTAACATTGCATTTATTCTGAGACTCAGCACCAGTAAATGTTGTTACATGATGCTTGGTTATTTGATGATGTCAAAACGTCTTGATTGTTTGAACTTTGTAGATTTCTAATCTAATGCATAGAATGCATCATTGATATGAATATAAAATTGTCCACAGTGACTGGTGGCACTGTGATCAAGTTCATTTTATGTGGCTCATTTGGTACAAGTGCTGCTCTTGACATTTCACCAAATAATAGTTGCCTGTAGAATGTGCTTGATGAATAGACCATTGAGTGCAAGATGTTTGGAAATAGATGGGCATGAAGTCCAAGTAAGCACATTGGATTGCACCCTGTTGTATAGTGGCTTCATGTTGCAAAGTAAAGGCAAGATATATGGAATATGCAAGATATAATATGAAAGATATAATATGCAAGGCAAAAAATAAATTGTTGTTAAGAAAATGTAATGCCTCCATTTATTTGCAACAGCATCAATCACAGTTATCTTACGTCAAAGTTGATTTTGTATGTTTTTTTTAAAAGAAAGGGAACAAAATGACCAAAATGAATTGGCAGTGAAAGCAATACAAGGTTGTAGTGGAAACAAGTGTGTAGAAACAGGCCACTCTGCCTATCCCGTCAATACTGCTGCATATAGTCCACATGAGCCTCTTCCCACATGCGATCTGCAAAATAGTTGGCTAGTCTATGCTGGATTCTCCAATGTAGAACCGACTGTTCCTTTCTCCTTTGTGTTTGCCCAGCCTTCCCCTAAATGCAATTCATTCATCTGGATCCTCATTGTCACCAGTATTGGGTGGGAGAGGAGGAGAGGGAGCATTCTCTGTAGAATTCCCTGCTGGATTTTATGGTGGAAATGTTTTCACCAATGTGATTCATTTAAAACCTTTATGTATCACCCTTCAGCCACTTCTCAAAGGGGTGGAGGGCAGGGGGTGGAAGACTTAGCCAGGGAGATTCGATGACCATGTTTTATTTATTTTATCCAAAAAAGTTTTAAATATAGGTTAGTATATTTTCAGTGCTGTGCTTAAAAAAATACAGTAGTATTCTTTTTTTGCATCTTGAGTTAACACATTGAAACAGCAATGGATGGCGTGTTCAGAATTTGTTTTCTGATTTGTCCTCGCTTTGTGAACACCAAACCAATGTATGCATCTGTCTTATCTGCAAAAACTGCATAGGCACCAGGGTATCTTTTCCGTTTAAGTTATCATGCTCTTCGATGCAGAGGAAATGTGGCCAGGATAAATACAAAAATGTTGAAATGTAGAATATAAAATTAATAGGAATTCAGGCATTTGAGCCTCAACTATTAATCCATGTGACAAATTATGACCCACATTTATTACCTTGATCCTTTTATTTCTCCTCATCATCTGTGATCCTTTGACCATACGAATAACATATAACTGTTTGAATAAATGTAATGATCTGTGTTCAATTGCTTCCAGTGGTATAACATTCCACACGTTCATCATTCTGTGGAAGAAGTAATCGCTCTTCGTCTCAACTTTATGCCTGAGCTTCAGATTCTGACTACTGGGTCCTGAACTGACCTGATTTCCCTCTTGAATATATGTATACGTACATATATACACGTATATGTGTGTGTACCCATTAGTATGTGTGTGTGTGTGTGTATATATATATATATATGCACACTGATTTTTATTCCTCGCTTTTCATATTGTTTACCGTGTGCTATGCTTACATATTCCGTGTGCTGCAGCGAGTAATAATGTCACTGTACTATCTGGGACATATGACACTAAAACACTCTTGACTCTCATGAATCTGTACAGACCTATATGAATTTTGTAGTAGTTTTAGAATGGTCCTAATCACAGATGTAAAACTAATCGCCCAAATTGCCCTTCATACATTTGTCCTCCCATTCCTGAAATATGATGAACGTTCACAACACTCCCTCCATAACAAGAACATTATTCCTAAGATCAGGAGACTAAAACTGCAGATGCTGTAGTCTTGGCAAGTATATTTCTCAGAATAACATGATGTATCTTTAGAAAGGGATCAGGGTAAATCTCTTCAGTCAGATGGTGGTGAATCACAAATTAATTTCTTGGAGCTCTGGAAAATGATCAATCTTTACTGGGAAGAATGGATGGGGAGGCTGTTCACGTTGATGGAAGGTTTGAGGGCTAGATGTCACAGTGAGAGAGAACAAGGACATATATGCAACGTGTGTTTGGAATTTCAAATGTATGTCACGTATATGTGTAGTTGGGTCCATTATGCCCATAATGCATTGGAAAAGGTAAACAGGGTTTTCACCTGAGATGAAATGTTCCGCTAACGGCACTGAATGGTAAGAAAGTACGTTGGCTTTGGGAAACAATTTGATGCTTGAGAAAATGCGTCGGCTCGCTTAGAATAACTGGGAAATTATGGAGCAGCCTACAAGGATATTTACAGTGTAGTAAAAGGATAAGATAAACCTTTCTTTCTCAGATACATGCAAGAATAGCTCGGTGCGTGATTTAATGCAGAACCTTTGAAAGACAGTGGCTGGGCCCGCAAGATCTCCATACCAGCCGTCATAAATAGGAGTCTCCAATGGGCAGAAGAATGAGACTTGATGGTATTTGCCACTGCTTCTATCATTTAACACATTGAGCCCAACACTATGAGATTCGTTGCTTTTTTAATGCTTTGTCGTGTAATTTGATGTAATAAAGATAATCATTTGTACCCCTGAAACTTTCTTTCTCCGTTCATTGATCCGAATGCTATTTATGTGTCATTACAAAGAGAGAATTGGATAAACTTATTGTGAGCAGGAAAATGAAAAAGTACAGTCTAAGGGCTGGGGTTGAACACGTGATTTTCTCCAGTAGAGAGGTGGCATTGGCCAAATAGGATGAATGGTCTCCATCAGCACAGTAAACATTTAAATGATCCATTGTTTTGTGTTTATCATTGTCTATCAAATACAATGATCAAATAGGGATACGGATAGAGAAATATTTTGGCCTGTTTATATGGTGCGAAATAACCCACCCCAGAACAATAAATAGTTGTGAATTTACACTTAATATTATCTGTCACTGAACCAGAGTGCAGAGGTTCTCAAATTAATTGAGGAATAGTATTAAGGTGACTGGAAGTGACAGGAAAGCAGACTATTATCTAAATGGTGGCCGATTAGGAAAAGGGGAGATGCAGCGAGACCTGGGTGTCATGGTACACCAGTCATTGAAAGTAGGCATGCAGGTGCAGTAGGCAGTGAAGAAAGCGAATGGTATGTTAGCTTTCATAGCAAAAGGATTTGAGTATAGGAGCAGGGAGGTTCTACTTCAGTTGTATAGGGTCTTGGTGAGACCACAACTGGAGTATTGCGTACAGTTCTGGTCTCCAAATCTGAGGAAGGACATTATTGCCATAGAAGGAGTGCAGAGAAGGTTCACCAGACTGATTCCTGGGATGTTAGGACTGTCTTATGAAGAAAGACTGGATAGACTCGGCTTATACTCTCTAGAATATAGGAGATTGAGAGGGGATCTTATGGAAACTTACAAATTTATTAACGGGTTGGACAGGGTAGATGCAGGAAGATTGTTCCCGATGTTGGGGAAGTCCAGGACAAGGGGTCACAGCTTAAGGATAAGGGGGAAATCCTTTAAGACCGAGATGAGAAAGACTTTTTTCACACAGAGAGTGGTGAGTCTCTGGAGCTCTCTGCCACAGAGGGTAGATGAGGCCAGTTCATTGGCTCCATTTAAGAGGGAGTTATATGTGGTCGTTGTGGCTAAGGGGATCAGGGGGTATGGAGAGAAGGCAGGTACGGGATACTGAGTTGGATGATCAGCCATGATCATATTGAATGGCGGTGCAGGTTCGAAGGGCCGAATGGCCTACTCCTGCACCTATTATCTATGTTTCTATGTATATAAAATGGTGGGTATTGCTTGGCAGCAAGATGGGAGTAGTATTGTAGTGGTAGTGATGACGTGTTTTGGTGGCAATTACCATAATTTAGCATGATTAAAGTAGAAATGTACAGGAGGAAAGCAGGTTCGCAGCTGAGGTGAAAACATCTCCAAGACTGCAACATCATATAACAGAAATGTTATACAAAATGTAATAAAATAGGGTAAACGAATGGTAACAGTTAACAGATCTCTGGCGATTCTAGAAACTGCAGATATTGTAACGTTGAGCAAAGCTGTTGGAGGAACACAGTGTGTCTGGCAACATCTGTGGGATGGAATGAAACAACGACTTTTCAGGCTATTTAAAGCTTGTTCTGACTGGTGACTTCAAAACGTTGTCAGTCGATTCCCACCACAGATGCTGCCTGACCCACTGAATTCTTCATGCACTTTGTTTTTAACACACCAGCTGGAAAGAGTCCAGAGAAGATTTACAAGGAGACTTGCTAGTCGCATTTGACGTATTTGGAAAGGCATGGGTATGCAGGCAAAGGAGGGATATGGAACATGTGTTGGTAGAGGAGATTAGTTCAACTTGGCATCACGTTCGGAACAGAAGATGTGGGCCAAAGGGCCTGTTCCTATGCTGAACTGTTCTTGAAGTGGGTACATGTTCAGGGAGGGTGATGTTGAGAAGGCTCTGATTTCATTATTTAGGGTGCAGGAGGATGGGGTGATCTGAAAGAGGTTTACAAAATTATGAGAGCAATCAATCGGGTAATTGCGCATGAGTTTTTTCCCCATAATAGGGGACTCGAGAACCAGAGGATATAGGTTTACGATGAGAGGGGGTGAATGTAGAGATTTAATAGCCTGGGAGGTAACATTTTTACACAACGGAACGGTATATGGAACGAGCTGCCAGAGGAGGAGGTTGAATCAGGTACTATCATAACAATTAACAGACAATCGGACAGGTACATGCTTAGGATAGGTTATGAGCCAAGCGTGGGGAGTTGGGACTAATGTGGATGGGGCATGTTGTGCCGAAAAACCTGTTTCAACGCAGTGTGATTCGATGACTCAATCCCACGTTGGCACCTTACAAATCTTACTAGGGGCAATTTACAGGGGGCAATTAACCTGTAAACCTGCATGACTTTGGAATGTGGGTGGAGACCAGCGCCCGGAGAAAACCCACGCAGTCAGTGTGAACGTACGACCTTCACACAGGCAGCACCCGTAGTCCGGATCAAACCCAGGTCTCTGACGCTGCGAGGTATCCGTTCGATTGCTGCGAAGCGGCCCTTAATATTTGTTTATATTTTCTGATTTCAATCAAAGATTTTGGTATAGATACGAGTTCCATGTTTAGGAGATGTGTGAATGACAGCAACGTTGTTTGCAGGTGTAGTATTAGGCAAGATGTAACATTCAATAACATTGCCAAGCTAACTCCCCCGCCATCAGTCTCTGTTCAAATAATAATTGAATCACCATCATTTTGACCAGACAGTGGGACTCGCCCGAACTTGGAAATTGCAAGTGCTTGCAAGTGCTGATGTCCTGGGAAGAAAAGATTCATTTGGACAAGTATTACTTTTGGCCACTGAATGGAAGATTATAATCATTTTCCTCTGGACGGTAAAATCAACACCCTTTCGCTTTCCAAGCGGGCAATTATTGTTATTCTCCCTTAGAAATCTACAGTATAAAAATAGCACCTGCAGATCAAGATCCAAATTGACAGCCATTCTGATTTGGAAATATGTCGCTGATCCTCAGTATTGCAAATGCCGAAACGCCCCACGCCGACAGAATATTGTACTAGCGCATGGAGGTCTTCAGCGGTGGGAAAAGGATGGCTCTTCACCACGTAGTCAATGGCAAAAAGGAACATTTAATAAAACCTTGCTACCTGCTTAAAATAAACACTAGATGCTGCAATCGATTGATACAACCTATGGTTTATTATTGACACGGGTAACCAGATTCAGTGAAAAACCCTTTGCGTGGTATTCAGCCACATCATACTATGGGTGAATACAATTAAGCCATACATAAGTAGTGTAAAGATAAAAAATATATACCAGCGTGCAGAATATAGTGTTACAGCGTTCTGACGCTGCGTTTACAGCTAATGTGCAGATAAAATAGTAAGATTAAACGAGAACTCACCTGTTCGAAGTTTGATCGTTATTTTACGAGGAAGTTACGATGAGGGATTACGTGAAGAAGAGCCCGCCTCACGCTGGTAACGGCATACTTCAAAGCAACGGCATGAAAAAACACAGAAAACACCAAAGCCGGAGTAACATAGTAAGGCTCATAAAAAGACTTAAGAACCACCATTTGATCATTTATTTTACGAGGGTGGGAGTGGAGGGCACGTAATCCCTCATCGTAACTCCTCGTAAAATAACGATCAAACTTCGAACAGGTGAGTTCTCGTTTAATCTTACTATTTTACTTCGGAGTCACGTGAGTGACTACGTGAAGAGTTTTAAAGCTTTCTGTGTTTTTTATGTCGTAGAATTAATCCGTACGACAGTCCGGCTAAGTAAACACATACATGAGAAAGCACACAAATGTTAGATCTTTTCATAATTAAGTTTTTTTTTAATGGCTGAAAAACCATATAATACCCTCCTTATATTTGAGGGAAAAATGATTACAAGTGACAAAAGATATCAGTGACTACACAACTGATTATAGCAATTAATAGCAAACAAAGCAGGTGATTATAGTGCTCCCAACACCGCGTGTCCAAAGCTTGTCATAGTGTGAACAGGTTTGTTGTAGAACTTTGAAAAAGTTTCTTCTTTACTCCACCCTGCGATTTTTAAAAATATGCTCGAGAGGTACGTCCCGCCCCTTCGCCGCGGACGTAGCTGCCGCCCTGGTGGAGTGAGATTTGAAGACATCAGTGTCTACTCCCGCTAAAACCAACACCTGTTTCAACCATTTTTGAGATAGTTTGAACTGAAGCTTTTGTGTGTGGCTTTTTGTGCGTAAGCAGCAATGTCTTTTCGTTTCCTCGAAAAGTGTCCGTCACTTTAATACATTGGTTCAAATGTCTAACCACACACAAAGCAAGCTCAATATGAAAAGCTTGAAAGGTTACCTTTGTTCCAGATCTCCCTGGTCTACTTTGTTTGATCAGATCGTAAACATAGAATACAACGTTATCTGTAGTCACATGCATACAGTCTAACGCAACATTTGTAAAGTTTGCACTCTTTGGCTGAGACCAGTGACATTAACATGACCAATTTCAATGTTAACCTATCCAATGACAACCCTTCAATTGGCGTCCATTCTCTAAGTAGAGCAAGTACTATGCTCACATCCCAAATCTCTGTATATCTAGGTTTTGGCGGATTCATGTGAAAAATTCCTTTCATGAATCGTGATATTAATGGATGCGACCCAATTGATTTCTCACCAGTCATAAGTCCTAAATAGGACGACAAGGCACTGCGTGCAGTGTTAATGGCACTGTAACTTAAATGTTGGCCAAAGCGCAAATTGGCAAGGAATTCCAAAACATGAGTAACATTCACATAATCATCAGAAAAATTTTGACTGTGTGCAAAATTCTTCCATTTCTTAATATGTGTCATATATTGTTTCTGTGTGCTATCTCGCCATGATGCGCCAATAACTGTCAAGTTTGGTCCGACAATCCAGTTCCTGTAGTGGTCTGGTCAAAACCTGCAGATTAACAAATTCATATATGCATATAATGGGTAATCTTCATTTGTTACTGGATTAGTCAAGATATCACTACAGTTAAGAATCTGCATATACGGTTCTTTAATCATATTCAGCATAACTGGGAACCAAGGTTGAGTTGGCCAATTTGGCACTACCAACAATCCGGAAGCTGAATCTTGCTCTATTTTCTTCAAGCATCTCTGGATCAGAGCAAATGGTGGAAAAGCATAAAAGAACATTTTTCCCCAGTGTAATAAAAATGCATCTACTGCAACTGCGTCCGGATCGTGTTCCCAAGACACATAATGAGGCAAGTGATGATTAAGCCTGGATGCAAACAAATCAATTTCTGGCAACCCAAATCGTCGAACAATATTCTTAAATATTGCTGGCTTAAATATCCATTCCGTATTATCTTTAAAAATCCTGGACCTTTCATCTGCTACCACATTGTCTTTACCTGGAGTATAGCTTACTGCAATCCATATCTGCCGACCAATACACCATTGCCATATCTCATTGACCAGATAATCACATGATACTGATCCAACTCTCCCCATGTGATTAAATGTAAACCACAGCTGTTTTATTGTGTAATTGTATTAACACATGCAGACCTTGTTTAGCACAACAATATGCTTTAAGCCCATAAAAGGCCCCCAATAACTCCAAATAGTTAATACCATACTCTTGGAGAAACACTTGTTCTTCAGTTTTCCATCTACCTCCACAACTGGAGGATAAATCTGTGGCCCCCCATCCGAGAGCACTAGCATCTGTATGTAAAACCATTTCAGGCTGTTTAATCATAATATTTATTAGCAGCTTGTGGGACATTTTCCTTTTTTAACCCACCATTTGTAAATTCCAATACAGCTTCTTTTGTTAATTACATAGGCCTGTCAAATGGCCTGCCTTCTCTTTGAGAGCTTGTATCTTGTACCTTCGAAGATATCAATAAATGTAATGAACCAAATTCTACTGCAGGAAATGCTGCTAGCAGTTCACCAATGGTTGTCACCATTTCTCGGATGGAAGGATAAGGTTTTGAATGAGATAATGACAAGTTACCAAAATATCATCGACTTTAACTGTTGGTAAAGGTATTAACATAGTCACTGAGTTAATTACAAACCCCAAAAGTAAATTGTTTGTGCTGGCTGCAGCTGGGGCTTAATTAGATGAATTAAGAACCTTAGCTTACCACAAAGCTTTAGTAACTGAAACTGAGTCCTCAGCTGACTCCTGATAATCACTAATGACCAGAATGTCATTGAGATAAGCCATAATGATGTGCATTTTGTGCTCTAATTGGGCTAAACTGGTTTCAACAGTTTCGTAAAGAGTAAAAAGCTGAACTCAGTCCATTTGGCAAAGCTTAACTGCCATAATTGTCACAACCAATTAAAATTTAAGTACTACCGAAACCTGATGCATAGGTACAGAATAATAGGCGTCTTTTCATCAATCTTAGCCATATAACAACCTGCTGAATTAAATATTTTGCAGTATTCAATGACTCCATTTGAACATGTTTGTATTCTACAAACTTATTTAGACCTGTAAGGTCCAGAATACTTCTGCAACCATCATCTGTAATGCCTTCTAACATTAAAGACAAATTTATGCTTGTGTTCAAAATCTTTTCCATTACCTCTTTTCCAGATAATTAGGCAATGTGAACATAAAATCTCTGCTTTTTCAATTGCAGAAAACACGAAACATAAGCAGGTTTATTCTGTACAGGAGGATTAACCTCTTTTTTTTAAAAGTAATAGTAGTTAATGAAACTGCTCGTAATATACTGATCAAAAATAATAGTAAGCCAGTCTTAATAAACTTTTTGTAATCTCCCTCTAACTGGAGATTAATCCGCAGTTTCTTTAAGCAGGGAACAAGTCTTTAATTCCTCTGCATATGAGCGTGGTGGTCTCCTTATCCCCTGAATTCGGGTAAGTATTTGGTTGTGCAATACAATAAAACTTCCTTGACATATTTTCTGCCTCTATTTCCAATATCAAATCCCCTTCTGGCGAAAATACCTTTTCGTCCAAAGACGAAGGTTTCATGCAGCTAAAATATTTAGCTTTTCATCCAATTTCAATAAGTTAGGCAGATTATTCCAAACAGATAACCAAGAGCTTAAACACCACTTGCTCGACACAGGTATGCAAACCTTGGGTGAAAAATGGGCCAAATAGCCATTTATATTATATAAAATTTCATAGAAAGAATTGCACAATAGCGTCTTTATTTTATGTTTTCCTTTCATCTGCCCAAAAGCCATAATAGCAGCAGAAATAATTTGTGAGGATTTTTAAAACCTCACTATTTGACGCTCTCATATTTGGATCATGGATGCCCATATTAACGGATAAACCGTAGGCTCTTCCAAATGAGGCACAATTTCCTGTGCTGTGCAATTTTAATATTTCAATCATCACAAAACATGAAGTTTGGTGAGATACCATATATATATGTTGGCAGCTAGGATTTCTTCCATAGCCTCACCACTTCCTTCATATATAGCAAAAAACCTTTTGCTATTCCAGGCATCTTTGGCCTCTTTTCATATTTTTTTCATTTTATTTTTATTTTTATTTTGTGGTGTGCTTTCAAAATGCAAATCACCATCAACAGGGTCTGCCTTCTGCAGCCCTAAATCAATTGGGATTTCATCCCATGAGACTTCTTCCGGCCCAAATCCTGGGTCCGGAGTTCCAACTTCCAATTAGGCCCATGGCCATATTCGAATAATTAAACCCCTCAGGGCTAATTTTAGGAACCTTTCAGGGTACTTTGACCCTAGTCTCATAATTATTTGGAGAACTTTCTCCATATGCTCCATAATCAGTTCCACATAGTTTTACTTATCTGGAGGGACTTTTCAATGTCAGAGTCATCAGAACCACGGGCCTCTCAGATTTTTTTATTTTTTATTTTATTTCCATTTTTCATATTCGGAGCATTTCTCTCCGTGGTTATCATTTTGTAAACTAATTCGCTAACGGGTATATCTGCGGCCACCGGTATCGGAACCGGCTCCGCACTAGCTTCCCGTATATTTATTTTTCACCCCAGGAAGCATTTAACCCGCGAATATAAGTTTACTTCATCATCTGTGCTTATCCAGCACTAATATGACTCTGACCTGATTTAATATATTTCCTATACTGCTGGACCTACCCAGCGCCCCTAAGAAATCCCAACTTTACTGTTCTTACCTGCGGGCCGTTCCGACCGCTGCGAGGAGCTGCTCCTTACTGCAGCTCCACCTTCTGCCGTCAGCGTCGACGTCATGCCGTTACCAGCGTGAGGCGGGCTCTTCTTCACGTAGTCACTCACGTGACTCCGAAGTAAAATAAATGTACAAGTATACATTGCCTAACGTAGACGGGCTCGGCGATTTGCACCGGTGCATAACAGGCTTCTATCAAAGATGCTTTTCCCCGCGGTTGCATGAAGCTGATATAGAAATGCGATGCATGAATTCATAATGGGACTGAGAGAGGGAGCTGTGTGATGAGAAGTTTCAAGCATTTTAGTGAGTTTCTGTGCTACGTCAGGATGACAATAATTCAATTTGGTGATATCACAAAGAAATACGATAGTAATTGACAATATTAAAATATTTTTAATTTTATTTTTATTATAGAAACAAATAATAACAAAGTACATTATTTTACAATAATGAAATACATGATATTAATGATACATTTCATACTATTGATATTATTTGTATTATTATTAATTATAAATTTCAAGGTTGTATATTTTATATAATTGAGAATACTCTTCCGTGGAGACGTCGCATTGAACATGACGAATAGCATTTACAAGATATGAACAAAGAACAATCTATCGGAGGAACTCTGTGGATCAGGCAGCATCTGTGGTGGGTGGGACAGATGACGTTTCGCGTAGAGATCGTTGGCTTCCTTCAGAAATGTGTTTTTTTTGCTCAAGATTCAAGCTTCTGCAACCTCGTGCCTCCATTCGCAAGACATATTGAGTAATGGAAGGCCTGGATAGAATGTATGTCGAGGGAGTGTTTCCACTACTGGGAAAGTCTAGGACTACAACCTAAGAACAGTTGGAGGGTGGTGATTATGTGGAATTGGGTGCCACAGAAGGCTGTGTAGGGCAATTCGATGGATATTTTTTCAGGTGGAGGTAGATAGATTCTTGATTAGTACGGGTGTCTGTGGTTAAGGGGGGAAGGCAGGAGAATGGTGTAAAGAATGATAGATGATCTGCCGTAATTGAACGGAAGAGTAGTCATGATGGGCAGAATGGACTAATTGTGTTTTTACAATGCGCCATTTTATGAACATATGAAGACTTGGCTTCTTTAGGTTAGTTGATAAATACTTCAGAGAAGCTTTCGTGGCATGCCATCCATGCTCTGTTCAAACATTTTTTATTGGGCGACAACAGGTAAATGGATTTAGATAATGGATTATTGAAAACCGCTACCTGATCTTTGGTCCGAGGTTAGAACTAATCTATTCAATAAAGTAAAAGGATATTTCAGCGTATTCGTCAATGATTCTCTGAACTTTGCCTGAGCCACTGCATAAATAAATGTGTTTGTGCACGAACTCAGGCACTGCAGCATATACCCAGTGTGCTCCATAATGGCGAAAGGATCGTTGTAATCTGTGAGCATGAACTCAACGCCTGCAAATTGTGTGCATATGTAACGTACAAATGTTACCATCCATAGCAGTATGAAACAGCTTGAGATAGAGAGCAGTAAAATAGTAAGATTAAACGAGAACTTACCAAGTTTGAAGTTTGATTGTTATTTTATGAGGAGTAACGATGAGGGATTACGTGAAGAAGTCCCGCCTGGTGCATGATCGGCATACTTCAAAGCAGCGGAATGAAAAACACAGAACCAAATAGCCCGAGTAAGATAGTAAGGCTCAACATGGACTAGAACTACCAGATGATCATTTATTTTATGAGGGTTGGGAGTGGAGGGCACGTAATCCCTCATCGTTACTCCTCATAAAATAACGATCAAACTTCAAGCTTGGTAAGTTCTCGTTTAATCTTACTATTTTACTGGTGTCACGTGAATGACTACGTGAAGATTTTGAAGCTCTGTTTTTTATGTCGTAGATTCATTCCATACGACATTCTGACTCAGTCAACACAGTAGTGAGTAAATAATACATCTTTTAAACATTGCTTCAGTTTATGTAATAAATCTTTTCATTATAAAATAATGAAAGTAATAACCCTTCCATCGTAAGGGAAATTTATAAGCAAATATATAAATTTATAATATAAATTGATAATATAAAACAAAGCAACAATCAAGGAGAACCCAACACCGTGTGTCCAACCCTGACACCGTGAGACTGGTTCCTCGTACTTTGAAAATTTTATTTTACATCCCCCTACGGCCTCTAATTATTGATCGAGCGGCCCATCCTGTGCCTTTACCGTGGATGTATCTACCTCCCTAGTGGAGTGAGTTTTTCACATCTCAATGTCTACTCCTCCCAAACCTGTTTTAACCATCTAGAATGTAACTATCTAGAAACATCAGTTTGTACTGATACTTTATGTAGTTTGTGTGTGTAATAAGTAGCGCTGTCCCACCACCATGGAGACTCTTGCGTACTTCAACATATTGAGTCAATGCTTCACCATACACAATTTTTTGGTCGACAGGATATGCTTAAAATGTTACCTTGGTTCCAGCTCCTCCTGGTCGGCTTTGTTTGGTAAAGTCATAAACATATAAACCAATGTTATCTGTAGCTACATGCATACAATCTAACGTAACATTTGCAACGTTTGCACTCTTAATGCTGATACTAAAGTCATGAGCCTTATTACTTCAAATGTTAACTTTCAACACAGTGATAGAATTGGAGCCCATTGCCCAAGCAAAGTAAGAACTATGCTGGGTACACAAAAGGCTGGAGAAACTCAGTGGGTGCAGCAGCATCTAAGGAGCGAAGGAGATAGGCGACGTTTCGGGTCGAGACCCTTCTTCAGAGACGCTCCTTAGATGCTGCTGCACCCGCTGAGTTTCTCCAGCCTTTTGTGTACCCTCGATTCTCCAGCATCTGCAGTTCCTTCTTTAAAACTAAGAACTATGCTGACCTCCCAACTTCTGTATTTCTACTTTGGGCAGATTTTATTTATTCCTTTCCATATCCGGATATTAACGGATGAGCCTCGATAGATTCTTGGTCAGCAATTTGTCCTAAATAGGACGATAAAGCACTCTGAGCCCTATTAATGGCCCTGTCACTTAGGTGCTGATAAAATGCAATCCAACAAGGAACTCCAATATATCTGATATGTTAGCAGTATTATAAAATAACTTTGACTGTCTACCAAAGATTTCCAATTTCTTTATATAAACAAAATATTGTTTTAAAATTCTATTTCTCCAAGCCGCAGTTATAACATTCATGGTCTTATCCGACAGTCCAAGCTCTTGTAATGGTCTGGTCAGAACCTGCAGATTAACAAATTCATATGATCATGCCATGGATGAATTTCTGCAACAAATTACTGCAGCTAGGAATCATCCAGGCACGTGCCGTCAGGGTAGGCAAGGTAGGCAGTGCCTACCCTGACTAAAATTATAAAACAGTAGTTATTTTATATATGTATAACATATTTAAAATATATATAAAACATATATAAAATGGTCATAAATAGTAAAGGCACGGGAGAATTATGCTTCCCTAAGAGATAGAGGCATAATTCTCCCGTTCCTTTCATCCGCAGTACGTTTTAAACGCGGAGGTATGTGCTACTCACGTGCCGTCGACGTTCCTTCAAGCCATCAGTGGGAACGGTCCGCAAAGGCAGCTGAAACTCTGCCTTTCCACTGTGAACTGCGTGCATGTGCTGCGCTGCGCACTAGCCTACTGCGCTGCGCGTGCGCAAGTTTTCTTAGCGGGATTTTCAAAGATGGATAGTGATTACCTGAAGAGTTTCACGAAGCAAACTTACGGATATTTTTGCTGCAAACGAAGAGAGAAGAATGGATTTTGTGTACAAATAATATGGTAAGTAAATTTAATTGAGCTTTTTTAAAAAAAATCTTTATTAAGAGATAGGACCTATTGAAGAGATTTACTAGAATGTTGCCAGGGTTCCAGCAACTATGTTACAGAGAAAGGTTGAACAAGTTAGGTCTTTATTCTTTGGAGCGCAGAAGGTTAAGGGGGGACTTGATTGAGGTCTTTAAAAGGATGAAAGGGATAGACAGAGTTGACGTGGATACGTTTTTCCCATTGAGGGTAGGGAAGATTCAAACAAGAGGGCATGACATGAGAATTAAGGGACAGAGGTTTCGGGGTAACGTGAGGGGGAACTTCTTTACTCAGAGGGTGGTGGCTGTGTGGAATCAGCTTCCAGCAGAAGTGGTGGAGGCAGGATCGATTTTAACATTTAAGAGTAAAGTGGATAGGTATATGGACGTGAAGGGAATGGAGGGGTATGGTCTGAGTGCAGGTAGATGGGACTAGGGGAAAACAAATGGTCGGCACGGACTGGAAGGGCCGAGAGGGCCTGTTTCCGTGCTGTAATTGTTATATGGTTATATGGTTATATGGAAGACAAATTACTTGATAAAAGTCGAGAGAACAATCTGCGCATGCGCCGTTTCCATGATTTAAAAAAAAGCCGAATGACATTTCACCGGGGAGGGAACAATGTGCGCGTGCGCGGTTTTCAAGATTTTTAATAGCCACTGCCTACCCTGGCTGATTACTCACGGCACGTGCCTGGCTGGAGGCAATGTGGTCAAACAGACGCAAACCATGCACATATGTTCTGCAGTTGCCCAAAAATAGATCCATTTTGGGACAGAGTGAATTCAGAATTAACGGAGGTATTAGGACATATAGTCTGCAAGAAGTGTTCCATTTTATACCTGGGTAATATAACTACAGTGGTGCTGAAGGAAGACCAATACTTGGTTAAAATCCTACGCACAGCTGGCAGAAAGGCCATTACAAGAAACTGGCTCGCAGCGGACACACCCAGACTTAGACAATGGTTAGACATAGTACAGGAAATATTTGTCATGGAGAAAATGACATATTCTCTAAGAGTGAAAGAAGACGAGTTTAACAGAAAATGGGAAAAGTGGATTAGGTATAGAAATAAAGACATCAACACTGTATAATTTTATAGACAATAATGTAAGTTATTGGAAAATGTTTTAATATGAAAATAGTTCTGAATACTGCATCATTAATTGCAAACTGAACCCCCCGCTACACTGTTGTACGTTTCAATGTAATGTTGTATGTTTCGTTGCTATATTTGTGTTTTATTTGTGTATACATAAAGCAATAAAAACTAAAGTGGAAAAAAGAAATAGGAACGTTATTAAACACAACACATTATCTCATGGGGAAAAACAAAGAAGTGAAAATGCAAGCGTGCCCCTGTAACGAGTGGACGGTGGTAGATGGATAATTAAAAATACTTGTATTCACTGAATAAATGATGGTGATCCGAAACTCAGTGGTTCCATGGTACTTTATTGTCAAAAGTAGGTAGATACAGTGACTTTATTTGTTTTGCTATCAATTCAGTAAAATCACGTTATACATAACCACAGTCACACATAAATATGTTCAAACATTTATTCTAATAATAGTACACTTCTGATATAGAACACAAAGAGTCGCCACGTTTCAGAAACAATCTTATGCCCCTCAGATTTCAACGGTTGAAGAGCCCTAACCGGTCTGGCTGGGACCATTAACAGTTAAGCGAAATTAGCAGTCTTTTGGGCCAGTATGGACGCGATGGGCTAATTCCTCTCTTTTCTAAAACAACATCCCGAGCCGAAACCTTGCCTATCCATTCCCTCCACGAGTGTGGCTTGACCCGGTGAGTTCCTCTCGCGCTTTATGTTATTTCCAAGATTCTGGCACCTGCAGTTCCGTGGATCTCCATGTTATGCTTTTTCTTCGTACATTTCAATGATTCTACTATTCGTACAGAAAGCCCGCTAAATTGTCATCCGATTGTAACATATGTTTAACGCTGGGGTCTGAGATTGAACTACTGCCGTTTGAAAAGTGATAATTAAACAAAAATCTGCACATGCTGAAATTTGGAAATGTCAACCGAAAATGCAGAAAATACTCGATAGGTCAGTCAGCATCTGTGAGAATAGAAACCGAGTCAACCTCTTAGGGCAAATATATTCAATCAAAATTATTCTTATTTTCGATATTCAGCGTCTATCGTGACATGTTTTGGATTTTCCTACTATCGCTCTTGCTGGTAAGATCTGGTGTAGCCTTTCGACCTGGAATATGGACTCTGTTTCTCTTCGCAGAGACCCGCCCGACCTGCTGAGCATTTCAAGGTTTTTTCTGTTTAATTTAAATCCATTTGATCAACAGGGCACAATGGACGAAACTATAATAGAACATTACGCTCCATTGTTTGGAACCTTACACTGCCCGGTCATCCAAATCTTCGCCTTTCAACCAACAGCACAATGTATTAGGATCGGAATACAACGTGCTGAAGGAACTTAGTGGGTCAGGCAGCATCTGTGGAGGGAATTGATAGACTACGATTTCGGCCGAGCCCATCTTGTAGTAGGGAAAGAAAAGAGCAAACGAGACGTGGGGTCGGAATAAAGCTTGGCATGTAATATGTGGATAGCATCTCTGGAGTACAAGAAGAGGTGACCTTTCGGATCGGAACGTTTCTTCATAAGTACAAAGTGCTGGGGTAACTCAGCGAGTCAGGCAGCGTCTCTGAAGACTTCCGAGCCGAAACGTCATATATTGCAGGAAGATTTTCCCGATGTTGGGGAAGTCCAGGACAAGGGGTCACAGTTTAAGGATAAGGGGGAAGTCTTTTAGGACCGAGATGAGAAAATCGTTTTTCACACAGAGAGTGGTGAATCTGTGGAATTCTCTGCCACAGAAGGTAGTTGAGGCCAGTTCGTTGGCCATATTTAAGAGGGAGTTGGATGTGGCCCTTGTGGCTGAAGGGATCAGGGGGTATGGAGAGAAGGCAGGTGCAGGATACTGAGTTGGATGATCATATTGAATGGCGGTGCAGGCTCGAAGGGCCGAATGGCCTGCTCCTGCACCTAATTTCTATGTTTTCTATGTCTATGTTTCTATATGTTTTTCTTCAGAGATGTTGCCTGACCCGCTGAGTTACTCCAGCACTTTGTGTCTATCTTCCTTAGAAACTAGCTTCTGCAGTTCCTCCCAACGCCAGTATTACGTGGATTCGGGTGAGGGGAAGGGTGATTGGCTGATGGTTGAAAATAATGAAAACGGCTAAAGGTGAAAATGAGACAAAATTCTGTTGGATGTGGAAAGAGAAGGAGTGAAATGTGAAGCCAGAGGGAGGGATGTTGATGGAAGTGGACAGGGAGTGGGGGGATATTGGGAAGAACGGGTGCCGTATCGGGTTAGGGGCACATGAACGACAGGGTGATACTATTTAAAATTGGGATATTCAATCTTCATACCGAAAGACACAAAATGCTGGAGTAACTCGGCGGGACAGGCTGCATCTCTGGAGGGAAGGAATGGGTGATGTTCCCCAATCTTTCTCTCCAGAGATGCTGCCTGTCCCGCTGAGTTGTTTCAGCATTTTGTGCCTATCTTCGGTTTGAACGCGCATCTGCAGTTCCTTGCTATACATCAATCTTCATACCGTTGTGTACTAGGCTAACTCAGCAGAATATAAGGTTCTGCTTCGCCAGTTTGTGTGTGGCCTCTCTCCTATGGCCAAGGACAGATACGTCGGTATGGAAAAGGGAAGGGCAGTTAAATGGCAGGTAATGCAAGAGATCAGGCAACAAGCTTCGATTCAACGGTCTAATTTATTTTTAAAAACCGGACAATAATAATAAATGGATATGCTATCACTTTCTTCGCATCCTCCCGGAACCTCCTCTGGACAAGAGCATAAATACAAGTGTTTGTACAGGAACTCAAATACATTAGCAGAAGCGCTATTCTAATCGCAAGATAAAGGGACCTTGGGGCGTTGACCGCAAAACTCTGCGTGACTTCGAAACACAAGTCGAGTATCATAACTGGAGTCCACAGCGCAGTGAAGCTCCCCGAGATAGCAAATAACAGAATGATTGAAGTCCTCCGGTTTCTGATCTCGGGATCACAGATATTACCGTCCACGCGGCGCTTCAGGGCGCTGCGAATTCGACTGACCTGTACAATGTGCCCGACGGTCAGTGAATTTAACAGCAGTACCAGCGGCAGTGGCAGCAGTGGTACCAAAAGTTTGGAGACCCATTTGTACGTCTTCCATGCGGTCGATGTAGCATATTCTGCAACTGTCTGGCAGCCCCATCGTATATCACCGGCAATATAGCTGGGCTCATTCCGAAAATAAACTGGAATATGGATCAAAAAGCTGCACAAACACACTGTCGTTAGAATCACTGCGGCGGTTCTCTCGGTGCAGTATTTTGATTTTAATTTCTGGCAACAAATGGCGAAGAAGCGGTCGACTGTGAATGACACTGTGGACCAGACGGAGAATTGTACGCAGGATATTTGTATAAAGGATGTAAGGCGACACGTACAGGTGTATGCCAGGAATGAATCCGGAAAATGATACCTGAGGACGTTCCCCACGGTGACATTAAATATACAGACCATTGTGTCTGCGACTGCCATAGTTAGCATGTAACGGATGACCACTTTGGAGAGGCCGCACATTCCCCGGGACAGGACCACGAGAGAGAGAACGTTTGCTGTAACAAGATGACAAGACAGGTCATGACCAGAGAGAACCCCCCAGCATCGAGAACGTGTCTCTGGTCACGGGAACGCTGGGAATAACCGAACCGGGAACATTGTAAGTGGTGCAGTCAATATTGCAGGGCCGACATCATTGGCTGTGTGAAGGGGAACGATGTGGGATATTCAACTGGCCAATTGCCTTCATCGATCGGGCATTGGGTCGAAGATTCGGGTTGCAGCTTCATATCTACTTTCTACCTCATTGGAGATCCTCGGACTATCTTTGATCAAACACACAACTTCTCTGGAGAAAATGAATAGGCATTCCTTCAATTCATTTGTCCCAAATACCGTCTATATCTCTCGTTCCATTCCCCCCCCCCCCCCCCCCCCCTGAGTCTTAGTCTGAAGAAGGGTCTCGAGCCGAAAGCGTCACCTATTCCTTTTCTCCACAGATGCTGCCTGACCCGCCGATTTACTTCAGCTTTTCGAGTCTGACACCACCTTCGGTTTAAACCAGCCATTCTGTAGTTCCTCCCTCTACATATCTTTGATCGGACTTTACTCGACTTTATCTTGCACTAAACGTTATTCACGTTATTATCTGTATCGGGTATTTGTTCACTGTGGATGGCTCGGCTGTAATCATGCATTGACGTTCCGCTGACTGGTTAACACGCAAGAAAGGCTTTCACTGCACCTCGCTATACGTGACAAGAAACTAGACTGAAACTGAAAAGAGTAGATACTCCGGAAAGAGATAATCAGAAGTAAAGCGACGGAGGTGGCAACAAAATAACTCACCTGGGATACCGATAATTGCAAGAATCGGGTAGCAAATAATGGTCGCATCAGCCGCCTCTTTTCCCTGCATTTTATTATGCATGGGAGGAAGATCTCGTTATGGCAAAGGTACAGCTGCCGCACTGAAGAGATTCACGGTGCAGCCTGATTTATCCGTCATGGTCTCCACTGGGACCTCAAATTACATCACAGTTCCGCACACTCCAACTCACAAACATCGCCAGTTCATTCCATTTGAATGAACAGTCAGGTCCGCGCACGGTCATTGATACGAGTGACTGCAATAAACAGGATTACTCTGGGCAGATCCGGGCTCACTGTTGCGCTGCGCAGACACTGAGCCGTGAACCGGAGTGCAGAGTTTTTATCAATCCCCATTTTCTTACTTTCATTTTTTAAATTTTATTTTATTAATTATGTATTTATTTATTTTCGTTAGAAGTAAGTACAATAATGTGGTACCTAAGTACCTGATACATACATACACGTTACCGTTCTTGTACAACTTCTTATTTTAAATTTAATAATAAAAGAGCAATGATAGAAAAAGGAAAATAAAGAGTGACGAGTTAGATAGACAAGAGAGTAGAAATAGATAGCGAGAGAGGCGAAAAACAGAGATAAGAAGCGAATGAGATTGAAAAAAGAAAAGAGAAAAAAGAAAGAGAAAAGAGAACATTTTAGGAGAGATATACCTATTTCGTATTTTTCCCCATCCATCAAGCCCACCCGGTTTCTGCGATCCATTTAATTTCTAAGGTTGTGTTATGTTGCAACAATATGCTCTGTAAAAAGTTGATAAAAGGAGACCAAGTATTTAAGATTTGGTCTACTTTGCCTAGTAGAGGAATCTCATTTCTTCAAGATGTAGCGTTTCCGACATATTTGAAATCCACATTTTGAACAGTTGGCGTGGTGCGTTTTTCCAGAATTTTAGTATAATTTTTTGCTGGTATTAAAAACGTAAATAAGAAGACTTCTTGGAACATAGTTAATTTTACTTCCCTCTTCCATTGATCCAAAGATAATCAGTTCTGTATTGGGGTTCAAATTTGTGTTAAAAATAGTTTTGTAAAAGTTCCAAAAATCTCGTTCCAAAATTTTATGCGGTTTTATACAAGAGACAAAGGAATGTGCTATAGTGGCATTTTGAGTAGACATTTATCACAGATGGGGGAAACATTTGGAAATGTTTTATTCAGTCTAGTTCTCGAGTAATATCATGTATGCAAAATTTTCAATTGAATTATGTTATATCTTACATTAATCGAACATTTATGTACATATAATAAAATGTTTTTCCCCCATCTGTCCGTTCGGAATTTTTATCAATCAACGCTTGTTTCCTAGTCCCTTCTAATTGCTACTGTCGTTGTTGTTTCTATATTTAGAATTATATTATATAGATATGATATTAAATTGCTTGATTCTGCGCTTTCTATTCATTCATTACCTCTAATAAATCTGGGGTTAGAGTTTGATATCCCGGGGGGGGGCCCCTTGTATATATATTTTTCAAAATAATCTTGAATTGAAGATATTTAAAATATTGATTACTTTTCAAATTATATTTAGTTGTAATTGATGGAATGATAAAGATTTTCCCATTTAATATCATATCTCCCCATCATTCCAATTCCTATTATTTCCCAATGGATAAACGTTTTATCAATAATTGATGGTTTGAAAGAAGGGTTATTAGCTATTGGAGAAAGAAGCGATACATTTCTTGATTTTAAAGTTAATTTTATTTGCTTCCGAATTCCTATGAAACTGTTGGATCTTCTTATATATCTAATTGTTCAGTTTCGTCGGGGAAAGAAGGATCGCTCCTATATTGTAAGGGGAACAGTCCTCTTACTTCATTCTTATCCAATCTACCTGTTGGGCAGAAACTGACCAACAAGTAGATTATATTTTTAATATTCACTGCCCAATAGTAATACAATAAGTTAGGGAGTGTCAGTCCCCCTGATCCTTTAGATTTACACAGGTGCTTTCTGTGATATCTGTGTGAATTTATAGTCCCAAATGAAGTTTGTAATATCAGAATCTAGTTTTTTAAATAATGTTTTTGGTTAGTATATTGGTATTGATTGAAATAGGTACAGTATTTGTGGTAAGAACGATCATTTTTATCGCATTTATTCTGCCTATTAAGGACATCGGCAGTGTTTTCCAAATGTAATCAACCCAAACAATTAATATTGTTAATAACGCATATAGTTTGCGTTGAGTAATAATTTAATTTCCTAGTAATTTGGATGCCCAAATACTTAAATTTTTCTGTTGCAATTCTAAAAGGGAATTTCAACAGATGTGTTGGTCTTGAGGTTTTATCGTCATCATTTCTTTTGTTCCAGAGTTGGGGGTTGGGTTTCTATATCCTGAAAAGAACCAAATTCCTCTATTGTAAGCTGCTAATTTGCTAATTTAATATATAAAAATATGTCGTCTGCATATAATGAATTTATTATTTGAGTGTTTGGTATTATATCCATGAATATTCGCGGATGACTTCTTATATACTTTCTGCTAAAGGCTCTATCACTAGTGGCAAATAGCAGGGGCGATAATGCGCACCCTGTCTATTGCCCCTTGCTAATTGGAACTTCGGGAGCAGGGGGGACAATATTTTTTTTTTTTTTTTATTAGTCCGTATTCTTGCCATCGGCTTATCCATTTAACAATTTTACCCATGAGATACAGTTATCTTCAATATTAATTTTTTGCACTACTTTGATACTACTTGATCAAAAGATTTTTCTGCATCCAATGAAATAATTGCTTGCGTAGGTCTTCTTCTTCAGTATTATGTGAGAGTACATTATATTAAACAGCCGCCTCCCCGCCCCCCACGCTCCCCCGCCTCAATTGTTAAATGAGTATCTCTTTGGTAGAGACCCCGTTTGGTCCGGGTTTTTTATTAGTTTGCTAACAATTTACTCAATCTTCTCGCTAGGGTCTTTTTTTTTTTTTTTTTGGTAATATTATTTTTATCTGTATTTAGGAGTGCTATGGCTCTATATGAGCCTTGGTCTTCTAGATCTTCATCCTTTTCAGGGTATAAGTAAAAGTTTTTTATGACTCAGTTAGTGTTTCTGGTAAGATTAGAATTGATTTTCTCGGGGCGGTAAGGTGTGTGCTTAAGTGTGTATAATAAATCTTTGCAGGCGAAGAAAGACGTGGAGAAATGATCTCGTATAATCGTTTGGAGAATTCATTACTAGTTTTTTTTTAAGCCATCTGGTCTTGGCGTTTTGCCATTCTTCAACACATTTATTGTTTCTTCTATTTCCTGCTGAAGTGTAATCTGAACCCCTAATTCCTCTTGTTCCACCATATTTAAGTTTGGAAGATTACAATTATCTAAGAAATTTTGTAATTTGAATATTATTTGCAGAGGTTTTCGATGTATATAAATTTGGTAAAATTGAAGCAAATCTTTTATTAATATCTTTAGTAGTGTTTAATGATTCCCCTTTGTCTGATTTAAATTTTAGTAATTGTATTTTCTGTTTCCCATTTTTTCAGTTTGGCGTCTAACTAAGAGTTTATGTGGTTTATCACCAAATTCGAAGTTTTCTTGTTTTGTAATTTGAAATAATCTATTATTTTGGCCGATAAAAATTGTATTAATTAATTTTAGTTCGTATTGTTATCTTCATTATGTTTAACTATAGTTGGTTTCTTTGGCATTTTTTCTAAATATAATTGTCTAATTTCTTGCTCTAACTACAATTGTTCAGTGTTAAAGATATTCTCTTTTTATTTTGGAAAGCTTGATATGAAATTATGGTTCCTCTAATAAAATGCCTTAATAAGAAGGTGAAGTGTCTGGTGTAAAAATCATTTGTCTCAAAGAAGAATGTCATCTGCTCTTTTAAATATGTGCAGGTCTTGTGAGTTGTTTAAGATTTGGGGGTTAAACCTCCAGAACGATTTTTTATCAGGCATTCCTACTAATTTTAAAGAAAAAGTTAACGGGGAGTGATCAGAAATAATACTAATATGATATTTAGAATATATGATATCTGGAATTAATTTCGTGTCCATATTGTCCCCCTTTGTTCCGCCATTGAAGTCATTTCTGTAGAAGGATTTCGAGAGTCAGATTCTTCTTCTGAACTTCCACAGCTGATATTTGAGGGGATTGAGGAGTTTTTTCAAGTAGGCTCTTGTAACAGGTCTTGCAACAGCTTTTGCAGCTTCTGGCGAGGTTTCCCTTTTTATCATTCAAAACTGCCGTTATTCTCCGTTATCAGCAGGATTTCTGATAACACACAATTAAATAACAGCTCCGGTAGTTAATTTTAGAACTCCCAAACCAACACCGTCTTCCAACTCGTATTTTAGCTCTTTAAAGCATTTCTTCGGGAGCAGAGCAAAACAGCAGCGTCTATCATCACACCATTGATGCCACCGAAGATCGCAGAATATGAATGGAAGTGGGGTGGAGCAAAATATAACACGTGGGGTAGGCCGCAGGTGGAATTCCGTGCGCATTCTGGTCGCCACGCTGATAAAGATGTTGTTTTGGTGCTTTAAACAAGATGTTTGCCTAGGGTGGATTATCTCGTCTATGAGGGGAGGTGGATAAGCAGCGCGGCGTTTCTTTACAGTGTGGGGGGTGGGGGGGATTATGCTGGGCGAGGCTCTTTAGACCTATGTAAAAAATTGGAACGGGCGGGGTGGGGGGGGGTTCTGAACAGACGTGTCAGAGGACAGAGAGATGTCAATTACCTAGGGATAACTGTTTTTATAAGTGAGGTGTGGGACATTTAAAAAAAGGGTGTTTTTAGAGGATAATATTTTCAGGCAGGGTATAATGCGCAAATCCTGGATGCATTGTTTGAGGTGGTCGTGGATACAGATAGCACGACAACAGTTCAGTGTTTGCATAAGCAGCAGATGCCACGGATAGAAGCGACGGTAATATTTGTGAGCTAGTCGAGCTGCATGACTAAGTTATTTTCATCACACACGGTGAAGTGCAACGGGGGCGACCCGTGTTTCGATCCAGAGCCTCCGACTGTGTTTCCCCATTAAGTTGCCTGTTCTCCATGTGAATGCGTGGGTTTACCCTGGAGTTTCGCTTCCGTCCGTCCCTCACATCCTAGAGAATGACAATAGGTGCAGGAGTAGGCCATTTTGCCGTTCGAGCCAGCACCGCCATTTCAATGTGATCATGGCTGATCATCCCCAATCAGTACCTCGTTCCTGCCCTCTCCCCATATCCACATTGACTCCGCTATTTTTAAGAGCCCTATCATCTCTCTCTTTAAAGCATCCAGAACACACTGCCTCCACCGCCCTCCGAGGCAGAAAAATTCCACAGACTCATCACCACTCTCTCGGTGAGAAAAAAGTGTTTCCTCGTCCTCCTTTCTTAATGGCGTACTCCTTATTCTTAAACTGTGGCCCTGGTTCTGGACTCATACCCCTACATCGGGAACACGTTTCCTGCCTCTAGCGTGTCCAAGCCCTAACAATCTTAAATGTTTCAATTAGATCCCCTTTCAACCTCTAAAACTCCAGATGTACAACCTCAGCTGCTCCATCCTCTCAACATATGACAGTCCCGCCATCCCGGGAATTAACCTTGGAAACCTACGCTGCACTCCCTCAATAGCAAGAATGTCCTTCCATCAAAAATTAGGGGACCAAAACTGTACACACAATACTATGCGGATTATAAATTAACAGGCATTAGTGATGTCCTTAGTGCGTGGTTGAATCTAGAGAGCGAATTGATTGTATTGAGGCAAGAATAAAGTGCAATTAGTTTCTAATTACACAGATAGGTGATTACGAGCCGGAGAAACTAATGGAATGTTAGAAAGCTAATGGAATGTTGGCCTTCATAACAAGAGGATTTCTGTACTGGAGTAAAGAGGTTCTTCTGCAGTTGTATAGGGCCTTGTTGGACCACATCTGGAGTATTGTGTACAGTTGGTCTCCTAATTTTGAGGAAGGACATCCTTGTAGATTGAGGCAGTGCAGCGCGCGTAGGTTCACGAGATTGCTCCCTGGGATCTGTCATATGAGGAAAGATTGAAACGACTAGGCTTATATTCACTGGAGTTTAGAAGGATGAGGGAGGATCTTATAGAGACATATACAATTATAAAAGGACTGGACAAGCTAGATGCAGGAAAAATGTTCCCAATTTTGGGTGAGTCTCGAACCAGGGGCCACAGTCTTAGAATAAAGGGGAGGCCATTTAAGACTGAGGCGAGAAAAACCGTTTTCACCCAGAGGGTTGTGAATTTGCGGAATTCCCTGCCACAGAGGGCAGTGGAGGCCAAATCACTGGATGGAGTTAAGAGAGAGTTGGATAGAGCTCTAGGAGCTAGTGGAATCAAGGGATAAGTCTCCAGGTCCTGACAGGATATTCCCTAGGACATTGAGGGAAGTTAGTGTAGAAATTGCAGGAACTATGACAGAAATATTTCAAATGTCATTAGAAACGGGAATAGTGCCGGAGGATTCTGGCGGTACTGCGCATGTTGTTCCACGCCAATTGTTTAAAAAGGGTTCAAAGAATAAACCTACGCAATTATAGACCTGTTAAGTTTGTCGTCAGTGGTGGAGCAAATTAATGGAAAGATACTTAGAGATAATAATATAAGCACTCTGGATAAACAGGGTCTGATCAGGACAGTCCAACATGGATTTTGGCCTGGAAGGTCATGTTGACAAACCTTCTTGAAAAAAAATGAAGCGGTTACTAGGTAAATTGATGAGGGAAAGCAGTGGATGATGTTTGTCTAATGGATTTCAGTAAGGCCTTTGACAAGGTTCCCCATGGAAGTTGGTTAAAAAAGAAGGTTCAATCTTTGGTTGTTAATGGCGGAGTAGCAAGATGGAATTCAACAGTGGCTGAATGGGAGATGTCAGAGAGTAATGTGGAATGGCTGTTTGTCAGGTTGGAAGCCGGTGACCAGTGGGTGCCTCAGGGTCTGTGTGGGTCCACTGTTGTTTGTCATGTACATCCATCGATCTGACACGTGATGGGGTGGAAAATTGGTAAGTAAGTATGCAGATGATACTAAGATAGGTGGTTTTGTGGATAATGACGTAGATATTTCAACGTCTACAGAGAGAATTTGGGCCATTTGGAAAGTGGGCTGAAAGAATGGCAGATGGAGTCAATTTTAATGTTTAAAAATGCTTCTAAAGTGTGAAGTGCTACATCTTGGCAGGACAAATCAAAATAGGACGTACATGGTAAATGCGAATGGTAGGAATTGAGGAATGCTGGTGGAACAGAGAGATCTAGGAATAACTGTGCAAGTTCCCTGAAGGGGGGGGGGGGGGGGGGGGGGTGGAAATCGCATGTACTAGGGTGGTAAAGAAAGCCTTTGGTTGTGCTGTGCTGAGCACTTTATACATCAGAGCATCTGAATATAGGAGTAGGGAAGTAATGTAAAATTTTTACAAGCATTGGTAAACCAACTCTGGGAGTATGGTGTACAATTTTGTCGCCTAATTATAGAAGGATGTCAACAAAATAAGAGAGAGTACAGAGATTTACTAGAATGTTGCCTGGTTTCCATCAACTATGTTACAGAGAAAGGTTGAACAAGTTAGGTCTTTATACTTTGGAGCGCAGAAGGTTAAGGGGGGACTTGATTGAGGTATTTAAAATGATGAAAGGGATAAGAGAGAGTTGACGTGGATAAGACTTTTCCCATTGAGGGCAGGGTAGATTCAAACAAGAGGCATGACATGAGAATTAAGGGACAGAATTTAGGGGTAACGTGAGGGGGAACTTCTTCTTTACTCAGAGGGTGGTGGCTGTGTGGAAATGACTTTCCAGCAGAGAGTGGTTGGAGGTCAGTAGATGCCGGATCGATTTTAACATTTAAAAGTAAAGTGGATAGTATATGGATGGGGAAGGGAAAGGAGGGGGTATGGTCCTGAGTGCAGGTAGATGGGACTAGTGGCAAAGCAAATGGTCGGCACGGACTGGACAGGGCGAGAGGGCCGGTTTCCGTGCTGTAATCTGAGTGAAATGAAAAGCGATGCTGGCTACAGGGGCCGAATGCCTCCTCCAGCACCTATTTATCTATGTTTTCTATGGATGTTGGGTGAAAATAAAAGTTAGGAGATGCGGTAAATATGAAATCTGAAACTAATAAAAATCTGATATAAAAGGTGCCAAAGCAGGCTACACCCAGTGGGAAAGGAGACGGAGCTAACAATTATCCCGGCCGCCTTGCAACTTAATCAGATTCATTTGTCATTTCCAAATTCTAGCGAAACTGTGTCTGTTGGTGCTCCAACACTTCCTCGATGCCACTAGGTGGCGCGAATTAATTTAACTCTTGAATTACCGCGAATAATGTGTGCATGAGAGATCTGAAACGTCAGCCGGCTAAGATGTCTAACATTGTCTACTCAACCCGATAACTAAAGGTCACGTCATCTCGTTTGTCACAATACCCATTCCGATGCACAGAAGTAATATCAATCTTAACTTCTGTAACGTTTTATTGTAATATTTATGGAATGTACTTGTGTGTTCATGCTACGATGGGTCTCGACTCTGGATCAGTTCCTGTGGATCGGGCGGGTAGCCAATGCACTCCACTTTTCAAAAAAGGCACAACAGATGATGTACTTCCTGCGGTATGCTGAGGAAGCACAATCAAGGCCACTGGCAATAATGGTTCAATTCTGCACGGCCATCGTAGAGTCTGTTCACACCTTCTCCATCAATGACCTGATTTGGCGCAGCCTCAAGCACGACATCCGGAAGGCTGCTGCAGCGAATCGTCCGATCACTGATAAGGTTATTATGGCTGCAACCAACTTCCCCCCCATTGACAAAATGTACACTGCAAAGGGCCAGGAAGCGAGCGAGTAACATAATCTCTGACCCCTCTCACCCTGGCCACAAACTCTTTGAATACACTTCCCTCTGGAAGGCGACTCCGGACTGTCCCAATGCTGCCCACATTCAGACATAAAACAGCCTTTTTTCCACTAGTAGGTAGACTCTATTCAATAATCAAAATATCTGCAGACCTCCTTTTGCTCAGGTATTTTACTTAATTCACATGTGTAGAATCATAGAATCATAGAAAATAAGTGCAGGAGAGGCCATTCGGCCCTTCGAGCCTGCACCGCCATTCAAGTATGATCATGGATGGATCATCCAACTCTCCAGTATCCTGTACCTGCCTTCTCTCCATACCCCGCCGATCCCTTTAGCCACAAGGGCCACATCTAACCTCCCTCCTCTTAAATATATCCAATTAACCTGGCCTCAACGACCTTCTGGTGGCAGAGAATCCACAGACTCACCACGGTCTAGAGTGTGTGAAAAAAAATGGACTAATCTCATCTCGGTCCTAGAAAGACTTTCCCCTTATCCTTATAACTGTGACCCCTTGTTCTGCAGTTCCCCAACATCGGAACACATCTTCCTGCATCTAGCCTTGGTAGTCCTAAGGGGACCCTTAAGAAATTTGTAAGTCTCTAGAAGATCTCCCGACGACAATCTCCTAATTCCAGCGAGAGTACTATCCCAGTCTTGAGTTTTCCTCTATATGGAAGTCCTGCCATCGTGTGTGTACCGGGAGATGTCAATCAGTTGAGGACGAATGGTGGTGAACCTTCTCTGAACTGTGACTCCCTCTATGGGAGCAAGAATGGTCTTTCTCAGATTAGGAGACCATTGTCGTACGCAATATACATCAGTGAGCCGAGGCGACTGTGGCCTCAATACCAGCCGAATGATTTCCCAGGTACAGGCGACTACGCAGTAGAAAACACTAAACAAGTCACCACATGCGTCTTGAGCACACACTCAATCCTTTTGCTATGCTAATGCCAACATACCATTCGCTTTCTTCACAGCCTGCTGCTTTTTCCTTATTGCATGCCTACTTTCAAAATGACTGGTGTACCATGACACCCAGGTCTCGTTGCATTTCCACTCTTCTTCCTAATCGGCCACCATTCAATAATAGTCTACCCTCCGTTTTTGCCGCCAAAATGATGGATAACCTCACAATTTATCCACATTATACTGCATCTGCCATGCATTTGCCCACTTCGCCAATCTCCTATCCCGATCCAAGTCACCTTACACAGCCTCCTAGCATCCTCCTCACAGCTAACACTGCCCCCCAGCTTCGTGTCATCCACAAACTTGTTGCATTCAATTCCCTCATCCAGATCATTAATATATATTGTAAATAGCTGGGGTCCCAGGACTGAGCCTTGCGGTACCCCACTAGTCACTGCCTGCCATTCTGAAAATGACCCGTTTACTCCTACTCTTTGCGATCTATTGTTGTAATCGATAATGTTTTATTACTAATGCTTAATGTTTTATGTGTCATTCCTAACTGTCACTTGTGGGTGGAGCACAAAGGCAAATTCCTTGTATGTGAATATTTGGCCAATAAACGTATTCATTCTTTCATTCATTCATTCTATATTCTTTCATTCATTCACTTTTTAAGAAATAAGGGAGAGAGAAAACGGGGAATTATAGACTACTTAGCCTTACATTGGCAGTGGGAAGCGGTGGAGTTGATTATTAAAGAGGTTATAGCATCGCATTTAGAAAGCAGTGAGGGGATCGGGAAGTCAGCATGGATTTATGAAGGGGTAATCATGCTTAACTAATCTTTTGGAATTTTTTTTGATGGTAGAATGGATAATGGATAGCCAGTGGATGAGGTGTATCTGGATTTTCAAAAAGCCTTTGAGAATGTCCCACACGAGAGATTAGTGTGCAAAATGAGAGCACATGTTTTGGGGGCTAGTGTATTGACGTGGATAGAAAACTGGTTGGCAAGCAAAAAAGGAAGCAAAGAATAAGAATTAAAGGGTCCCTTTCAGAATGCCTGGTAGTGACTAGTGGGGTGCCGCAAGGCTCAGTGCGGGGACCCTTGTGGTTTACAATATACATTACCTATTTAGACGTGGGAATTAAATGTAACATTACTAACTTTGCGAATGACACAAAGTTAGGTGGCAGTGTGAGCTGCGAGGAGGATGCTATGAGGCTGCGGGATAACTTGGATAGGTTGGGTGAGTGGGCAGAAACATAGCAGATGCAATATAATGTGCATAAATGTGAGGTTATCTATCCACTTTGGGTGGGGGGGGGGGGGGGGGGGGGGTGGCAATAAAAGGAAGGCAGATTATTACCTGAATTATATCACATTAGGAGAAGGGGGAGTGGTGCAACGAGACCTTGGTATGCTTGTACATCAGTCTCTGAAAGTAAGCATGCAGGTACAGCAGGCAGTGGAGAAAGCCAATGACATGTTGGTCTTCATTGCGAAAAGATTTGAGTTTAAGAGCAAGGAGGTCCTAATGATGTTGTACAGGGCCAGGGTGAGACTGCACCTGGAGTATTGTGTGCAATTTTGGGCTCCTTATGTGAAGAAGGACATTATTGTTATTGAGGGGCTGCAGCATAGCGTTACCACGTTAATTCTAGGGATGGCGGGACTGACGTAATATGAAAGAATGGGTCGACGGGGCTTGTTTTCGCTGTAGTTTAGTAGAAGGAGAGGCGATCTTAAGGAATCATATGCAATTCTTAGAAGCTTGGACAGGGTAAATGTTGGAAAAATGTTCCCGATGTTGGGGGAGTCCAGAACCAGGGGTCACCGTTTAAGAATAAGGAATAAGCCATTTAGGGCTGAGATGCAGAAAACTTTTTCACCCAGAGAATGTTGAGTCTGTAGATTTATCTGCCACGGAAGGCAGTGGAGGCCAATTAATTGGATGTCTTCAAGATAGAGTTAGATTTAGCTCTTTGGGAATCAAACGATATTGGGGGACAACGCCAGAATGGGATACTTATTTTAGATGTTTAAGAAGGAGCTGCAGATGCTGGAAAATCGAAAGTAGAGAAAAATGCTGGATAAACTCAGCGGGTGTGGCAACATCTACAGTGGCTTGCAAAAGTTTTCATACCCCTTGAACTTTTCCACATTTTGTCACGTTACAACCACAAACGTAAATGTATGTTATTGGGATTTTATGTGATGGACCAACACAAAATGACTCATAACTGTGAAGTGGAAGGAAAATGATACATGGTTTTCCATTTTTTTTACAAATAAAAAACTGAAAAGAGTGGCGTGCAAATGTATTCAGCCCCCTTTACTCTGACACCCCTAAATACAATCCAGTGAAACCAATTGCCTTCAGAAGTCACCTAATTAGTAAATAGAGTCCACATGTGTGTAATCTAATCTCAGTATCAATACAGCTGTTCTGCGAAGGCCTCAGAGGTTTGTTAGAGATCATTAGTGAACAAACAGCATCATGAAGCCCAAGGAACACACCAGAACAGGTCAGGATAAAGTTTAAAGCAGGGTTAGGTTATAAAAAAAATACCCAAGCTTTGAACATCTCATGAAGCACTGTTCAATCCATCATCCGAAAATGGAAAGGGTATGGCACAACTGCAACCTGCCAAGACACGGCCGTCTGCCTAAACTGACAGGCCGGGCAAGGAGAGCATTGATCAGAAAAGCAGCCAAGGGGCCCATGTAACTCTGGAGGAGCTGCAGAGATCCACAGCTCAGGTGGGAGAATCTGTCCACAGGACAACTAATTAGTCGTGCACTCCACAAATAGGGCCCTTATGGAAGAGTGGGAAGAAGAAAGCCATTGTTGAAACTAAGCCATAAGAAGCCCCGTTTGCAGTTTGCCACAAGCCATGTGGGGGACAAACCGCAAACATGTGGAGGAAGGTGCTCTGGTCTGATGAGAACAAAATTGAGGTTTTTTGGCCTAAATGCAAAACGCTATGTGTGTCGGAAAACTAACACTGCACATCACCCTGAACACACCATCCCCACTGTGAAACATGGTGGTGGCAGCATCATGCCGTGGGGATGCTTTTCTTCAGCAGGGACAGGGAAGCTGGTCAGAGTTGATGGGAAGATGGATGGAGCCAAACACAGGACAATCTTGGAAGAAAACCTGTTAGAGTCTACAAAAGACTTGAGACAGGGGCGGAGGCTTGCCTTCCAGTAGGCCAACGACCCTAACCATACAGCCAGAGCTACAATGGAATGGTTCAGATCAAAGCATATTCATGTGTTAAAATGGCCCAGTCAACGTCCAGACCTAAATCCAATTGAGAATCTCTGGCAAGACTTGAAAATTGCTGTTCACAGATGCTCTCCATCCAATCTGACTGAGCTTGAGCTATTTTGCAAAGAAGAATGGGCAAAACATTCAGTCTCTAGATGTGCAAAGCAGGTAGAGACATACCACAGAAGACATGCAGCTGTAATTGCAGCGAGGGTGGTTCTACAAAGTATTGACTCAGGGGGGCAGAATACATTTGCACGCCACACCTTTTAGTATTTTATTTGTAAAAAAATTTGGAAACCATGTATTATTTTCCTTCCACTTCACAATTATGCACCACTTTGTGTTGGTCTATCACATAAAATCCCAATAAAATACATTTACGTTTGTGGTTGTAACGTGACAAAATGTGGAAAAGTTCAAGGGGTATGAAAACTTTTGCAAGCCACTGTAACGAGCGAAGGGAATAGGCAACGTTTCGGTCCGAAACGTTGCCTATTTCCTTCGCTCCATAGATGCTGCCGCACCCGCTGAATTTCTCCAGCATTTTTTTTTACCTACTGATTTTAGATGATCAGCCATGAACATATTGAATGGCGGTGCTAGCTCGAAGGGCCGAATGGCCTACTTTGCACCTATTTTCTATGTTGCTACGTTTCTATGTTTCCAAAGGGACCATCGAATTAAGCTGTCTCACGCCCTCAGCATCATGTGTTGACCACGATGTGCTGAGGACGTGTCAGGCGGCATCTGTGGATGGAACCGGTCTGAGTCGCTTCAGGTCGAACCTTTCTTCAGATTATAGTGGAATGGGGAAGGGCAGAATGCTGGAGTATAGCCGCTACTGTAGCGGTCCGGGGTGCGAGCGGAGGGACAACGCTTGACAAGGGATAGGTGGATAAAGGTGACGGGAGGATTTGAGTGTCAGATGTGTACACAAAGGCTACGGTTGAAAGCAGATGAAGGTAGTGGGAACAAAGGATCTCAAAATGAGACAAAAGGGAGACAAGGAGAACAAAAGGTGTCCAATAAGGAGTGGATCGGAGTGATGGAGGAGGAAGTCCAGAAGGAGGAATATATGTGCAAGGGGATGGGGAGGAGGAAAGGAGGGAGAGAGGGAGAAATGGGTGCGCACCAGGGTAGGGGGCACGGGCACGCGAGGGGAAAGGTGGGGTGAGGTATGGGGGCGAGTGTGGGGTGGTCACTAAAATTGACGACATCAATGTTCACCCCCGTGGGTTGTAAGCTACCCAGGATCATATATCGGATTTCCGATTCTCGAAAATGTCCGAGGAAAATGTCACATTGATCCTTGGTTCAAGGGACGGGCGAGAAGAGCCCCCCCCCCCCCCCCCCTACATTGTTTTCCACACCAAGCAATCCTCCACCGAGAGATGATTAGAATTAGTTAATTTATCAGGGGGTGAAAAGTTGTTTGTTCAAGAGCTTGTGATTAACGCCATTGAACGTTTACTCCTGAAATCCACTGAGGATTGACGGGGATATAAATGGGTATCTCAGCCGCGCTCCTTGCTCCATCGTGTCCCCGGGTTCGCTGTCGACACTGCGACTCTTCCACAATGGGGCGGGCTCTGATTCTGTACGTGAAGGAGGTTTCTTATCCAATTCTGGCGGCGTTTGGCTTCCCTGGTAAGTCCGGTCACGTTGATCAACGCGTTGCTGCCCAGTCCCAATGTTCCCGATGATTTACCTTTCTGCCTCGTATCCCCAGTGTTTCTTCCACTCTCTCTCCGTATGCTTAATTCTCCATATCTTTCTATCTTTCTACCTGACTTTCCCTATCGCTCTTTTCTATCTCGGCCCTCTCTCCGTCACTTTTTCTCTGCTTTCCTTTCTGTCTGTTTATCTCTCTCAGCCTATCTCTATATAAACATTCAGTTATTCTCCCTCTCTCTCTCTCTCTCTCTCTCTCTCTCTCTCTCTCTCTCTCTCTCTCTCTCTCTCTCTCTCTCTCTCTCTCTCTCGCTTATCTATCTATCTACCTTTCTTTCTTACTATGTGTTTCTCTCCGTCACTTTTTGCCTTCCTCTTTCCTATCCCTGCTTCTCCCAGTCTTCCTCTATATCTATTTTGCCGCTCGTCTCTTTTTTCTCACTATCTCTCCCATTTCTCTTTCTACTCTCTCCCCCTTATCCTATCTTTCTGTCTGCATTTCTCGCTTTTTTCGCTCTTCCTCGCCCTGTGTGCAAAGATTCGCCATTTGTTCCCATTCAGCAAGTTATTTTTCTCACTCGGCATCTTCCCATTTTCTCTCCCATTCTAAGGATTCCTCGCCACAAGGAGTCCTCGCCATAATGCACACATCAGTGTTCCCACCAACACTCCTTCTTCTCGTTCGAGGTCCGCGTAATAAATATCTTCCTGAAATATTAAATCCCGCCTCTCTATCTTCACAGATGCTGCCAACTAAATATTGTCACCAATAATTGTATAGAAATTTCGGTTTCTAACACCCACACTCCATTATACTGATCATTTTGAGTCGCCATGTAACCGGTAACCAATAACTAGGCGTAATCATAATTGTAGTTTAGTTTTCGAGATACAGCATCGACCCACTGTGGCCACACTGATCATCAATCGCCCATTCACACTGTTTTTATGTCATCTCACTTTCACATGTACTCCCGTGTCTCTGGCGCTGTGCGGCAGCACCTCTACTAGCTGTGGCCAGTGTGCCGCTCTTTTACCAACAAGAAGCACCATACTGTAGACACTGATTCTGTCTGGGTCAGGTACTGGGGCAGACTCCTTCCGTGGACAAAGAAACACTTTCATTGTGTCAGCTCGATATCCTTTCATGAGAAGTCCATTGGTATGTTGGTGCACAACATGCTGTGAATGGCGCCAGGTGATATTAGCGACAAGCATCCAACGTAGGCTTGTTCTGCAGTTATTTGGAGAGTAGGTCAGTGGGTATGTTTAGGTTTGCTAAGGTTTACTATTGTCACCTGTACCAAAATACAGAAAAAAAAGCATTGTTTTGCGCGCTATCCAAACAGAGCATATAATACTGTACACAAATAGTAGGGGGCGGGCGCGGTGGCGCAGCGGTAGAGTTGCTGCCTCACAGCGCTGCCTCAGTTACTGCCTCACAGCGCCGACGATCTGGGGTCGATTCCGACTACGCCTGCTGTACCGAGTTTGTACGTTCTCCCCGTGACCACGTGGATTTTGTCCGAGATCTTTGGTTTCCTCCCGCACTCCACAGGCGGACAGGTATGTAGGTTAATTGGCTTGGTAAATGTGAAACGATGTGCTTATTGTGTGTAGGATTGTGTTGATATGCGGGGACCACTGGTGGGCGCGGTCACGGTAGGCCGAAGGGCCTGTTTCCGCGCTGTACCTCTCAACTAAACTAAACAAATACAACCAAGCGAAACGCAAGTACAATAGCAACACGTGATGATGTTTTTTGCATTCCTTTCACTAATGAACGAATTGTCTTTAATTTTTAGTTGCCTCCGCGATTCATCTGAATTGATGGCATCGCACTGAACGCAGAAACTTTGTGTTCTATTAATTGGTTGCTCTGTTTTATATAATTATATCGAAGTGTTCTGTGCTTCCTCCAGCGAACGTACTGACGGCTGCGATCCTGTGCCGGGGAAAGTGTGGTCTCACCAAAGGAATCACGCGTTACATGTTGGCGATGGCAATGTCCGGTCTGCTGGTGATCATCTTCCACGTGTTGCTGCAAGGAATCTACGGTTACTACAACCCGAACTCTTTCCTCTCCCTCAGCGCAGTGTGTCCGTCCGACGTTTACCTGCGGATCGTCACCCTGGACTACTCCGTCTGGTTAACCGTGTCTTTTCACCTTTGACCGTTTTGTCAGCATTTGCTGCCCGAAGCTGAGACTCACATATTGCACGGATAGGACGGCCGTCACAGTCATTGTGTCCATGTGTGCGCTGAGCTGCATAAAGTACATCCCCTTTTTGTTCATGTACGAGCCGCGCTTCACCAAGGACAATGTGAACTGGGGGTGCTGGCCCAAAGCCGCCTATCTGACCTCCATCTGGTGGATCATGTTCTCCTGGATGTGTAGCGTCTCTCTCTCATTCCTCCCTTTCCTTCTAATCCTATTCTTTAACGGATTGACGGTCAAGAACATCGTAGCGGCCAGCAGGGTCCGCCGGCGGCTGAAAGGGCTGGAAGGCAATGACACTGAGGCGGAGAATCGGCGTAAATCCATCGTTTTACTCTTCACTGTGTCCGGCGTCTATATACTGCTGTGGACAACGGAAACTGTGACCTTCGTCTGCACTCGAGTCACTGTCAGTCCCGCCGATGGAAATCATACGAGTCCCTCATATATCGCCAATGAGGTGGGTGTCCTACTTATCTATGTCAACTCCTGCGCCAACACGTGTATCTACGGAATGACACAGAAAAAATTCAGAGAGGAGGTGAAGAACGCGATTAGCCATGTAACCCGGTTTTTGAGTAATCTCTTGAAACTGGTGCGGATGTAACACTAGAGCTGGCGACTATAAGTTCGCCGTTGTCCCTATTCCTTCACACAAACGCTGCTCCTCATTTCAACAGAAAATGACTCAATGAACACGGCATCACAGAATCAGAGCCCTTTATCTCGTTATTGTCACCTGCTGACTCTTGTTTTAACCTGCGCCGATAACTCGTCTCAGTTCCGTTCATATAATTGTTAAATATATTTCATATATTAGTCAGTAGAGACATGCCCCGTACTTCATTTACCCGCTAACCTACCGATTCCGCAACAGGTCGTCTGCGGAACAGATGTGTCTGAGTACCATGCCCGCTGGAATATCCCTCATCCCTCCTCTATAACCTGCGTTGAAGACATTCTTATTGCTTAGCAATGTGCCGAATCAAAACCTGTTATCGACTTCAGAGAGCGAGGCGCTGTACAGACCAGGCACGCGTCTAGTATGCATTGACGGCGTCGTTGTGGAGACAGTTGATGAGTCAGGTTCTGAGGAGTAAATATCGCCAACTATTTGCCCTGGACTAAACATATCCAAGTAATGTCCAAGAAAGCATACCAAACGACTCCTCGCCGACGTCTACAGATACACCTCGGACAGCATGTTCACAGGAAGCATCAAGGCGTTGATGGAACAGCTCCATCTATGACAAGACATTGCCGAGAGCTGTGGACGTTGCCCAGACCAACCCGCTAAACACCTTACTTTCCATTGACTCCATTTATGCTTCACGCTGCCTCGCAAGGACACCAATTATGATGAAGGACGTGTCGCACTCCGATCACGCGCTCTTCTCCCCGCTCCCATTGCGCAAGAGGTACAGAAGTATGAACACGCTCACCTCCAGACTCACGGACAGTTTCTTTCCAGCTGTTATGAGATAAACAAACCATCCTCCTGCAGAGCGATCCTGACCCACCACCTACCTCATAGAAGTCCCCCGGACCATCTTTAATTGGACTTTACCGGACTTTATCTTTCATTAAACGTTATTCCCTTCATCCTGTATCTGTAGACTTTTGACGACTTGGTTGTAACGATGTATAGTCATTTCACTGACTGGATTGCAAGCAAAACAAGGTTTTCACGGTACCTCTGCACACGTGACTATCGCAAACTAAACTGGTATTTTCGTATTCACTATCACGCGCCTCGCTCCCGTTCTAAACCAGTCAAGTGCGACCTCCTCTTTCTTATACTCTAATCAAAAGGAAACATTAATATCCCGTACATCTTGTTTACCTGGAACCCACCATGTTTAGGAATTGTGTTCTGTAGTGAAAAAGAAATATTGGCATAGAGTAATATTTACATAAAGTTTACTCCGTTGTAGAATACAATGCTGTTGGAATTAAAACGCACTGAATCTGAAAAACGAGCCCCATGTCTTTTTGATTTACATCCCATGTAATCCATTCTGGGAGCGCGGCAGAAGCTGCCAGCATGCAGCGGCCTAGGGCAGGAAGCCGCCGAGCCGGGTAGCGGTCGTAGGATCCGGCGGATCGTTGTCTGCAGGGAGGTGGACGGGCGAGGAGAGGGATATCGCATCCTCGACGCCGATGGCTGGAGGCTCGCAGCAGCCTGGGGCTCGCCTGGATCGGGCACCGCTCATAATAACTAGAGCGGACTGGACTTTGAAAATGGCGCCATAACATGGCACTTCTTTCATGCGGGATCAGTGTACAATTTATTTAGACATGCTTCTGAACTGTATTTGAACTGTTCTGTTCTTTATTATGCTTACAATATTCCGTTGTGCTGCAGCAAGCAAGAATTTCATTGTCCTCCTCTGGGACACATGACAATAGACTCTCTTGACTTGACTTGACTTGATCCAGGATGTGCTTAGTTATGGTAATACTGGACTGGACTGTATGTAAGAAAACGAATTTTACTGTGCGTTTCCACATGTGACAATAAAAACACTCTGGCACATTTTTTCAGTAAAAGATTCGTATTCGAAAGTACTGTCCTCCCTCTGCAGATGCTGCCTGACTCGCTGATTTCCTCCAGCACTTTTTTTTGTTCAAGATTCCTGTATCTACAGTTCTGTCTGTCTCCTTGTAATCCGGTGTCGTTCATGATGACTGAGTAAAGTGCTTCATAGTCTCGGCTGTTAAAGGTGTTCCGGCAACTGGTGCACTGTATATATTTTCTTTGCATTTAGTAGCCTGATCACAATTTCTAATATAAATAATTTTATGTGACACCATTTCTTCCCGATGCACATTAAAGTCTTCCAGTGTCCAGTGCCTGAGCATCACGCACATGAACACATGCACATACACACACTCACTCACAAACACGTGTCTACACACACAGCCCCATGAAGTTACATGCATACACACTGACACGAATCTGCACATAAATACCACTGACAGATACACGTACAGGAATGTACACAAACACGTGCGAACATGACTATATGAACGTTTGTTCACACATACAAAGACAAATCTACATGTGCACATATATACACAACACATTCTCTCTGTCTCTCTCTCTCTCTCTCCCTCTCTCTCTCTCTCTCTCTCTCTCTTTCCTTTCTAGGGATTTTATTCAGCAATTGCAAATGTTCAATGGTTACAATACATCAAGCAGTCCATTATAAATAATGGTGCAATCAATATTGACAATGCCCTCGACCCCTGCGGTACCGAGCGTTCACAGAAGGCCTCCAGAGTCCCCGTGGACAACCGCGTGTTCCGTCCTCCATGGACTGCGCCATCGACCGCCCGCTGCCCTGGACCCGTGACGTGGGCCATCTTGGCCAGCCCAGGAGCAAAACCGACAGGCATATCCCCACCCCCCCCCCCCCCGATCGGCCATTCCCACTCCCTGCCTTGTGCCCAAACACCAGGATTGTGGGACTAAAATGCAACCAGAATTTCAGGAGCAACCCCTTCAGATATTCGTAAAGGGGCTGCAACCTCACACACTCCATATACACGTGTAACACGGTCTCTACCTCGCCGCTGAAAATACAGGCGGCAGCGAGCCCGTGAACCGACTCAAAAGTTTACTACACGCCAAGGCTCTGTGCAAAACTCCCACTCCAGGTACCCAACGTAAAGGGGAAGACACCGTTGTAGAGAGACCTCCCACCGGGACTTTCCTCTCTCCCTCTCTCTCTCTCTCTCTCTCTCTCTCTCACCTCTCTCACTCTCCTCTCTCTCTCTCTCTCTCTCTCTATCTCTCTCTCGTGCCAAGGGAAGATAACTTGCAATCAGTCCGCCTTGGAAACTTGCAATCAGTCCGCGATCTCCCGATCTCCAAACATTTTAACTCCACTTCCCATTCCCATACAGACCTCTCTGTCTTGGGGCTCCTCCACTGTCAGAGTGAGGTAACAAGCAAATTAGCGGAACAACATCTGATATTTCACTTGGGAAGCTTAAACCAGAGCGGTTCCCAGCCATGGGTGAAATACCAGAATATTGGGAAGTTGTGCATTTATTCTAGAGGGTCTATACGGAGAAACCTGGGAACTAACGGCCAGTGATCCACAAAGGTGATGAGAGAGTGATTGGAAAGGATTCCGAGAGCAAAGATCTCCCAGCAGTTGGAAAAACAAGGGCTGATTAGGGTTGTCAGAGTGTGAGGGAAATTGTTCTTTGGCCTTAGCTTTGTTTTTCCACTTTCGCAGCAACTCTCTGCACATTATACAGAGGCCAATTAACCTCAAATATGCACGTGTTTGGGATGTGGGAGGGACCCGGTTCACCCTACAAAACCCTTGTGGTCACATAAAGACCATGCAAACTCCACACAGATAGCACCCGAGGTCAAGATCGAACCCATGGTCTCTGGTGCTGTGAGGCAGCAGTTCTACCAGCTGCGCGATTGTGCCGCCCCTATGTCTGAATAGATGGGATTTTCTACCATCACGGAACATCCTATCTCTGCGGCGTCACAGCTCACTCCTCACTCAGCCCCAGTTCCATCCACCCATGTTACCCCGCTCTATCTTACAGCAACGTGTCGTACACGGGAACATTTGTCACCAGTTCGTTTACCGTTTTAGCCAGGTCTAATGATAATTCAGTTCTGTCCAGTCAGCAGAAAGACAATACATGAATCCAACCATTACAGTGTAGAGATACACGATCTGTCGTCGTGCCTATCCCTCGAGGTCGAGGATGATGGTCTACGTTTCTGTTGTTTTTATGGACTCTCGGGTGGCTTATGAATCCGATCCTGGCTTTGCAGCTCACAGAACGAAGACGCCTGTGTGTGTGTCTGTTTAACGTGTGCTCGATGTTGCACCTCCAAGAAGCACACGGTCCTTCACAAATCAATCAACACATTCCAATGCAAGGGAACCAAGATGACTGGAGCTGATGGATCTGTTTGCAGCTTTCATCCGCCTTCACAGCCGTTGATTTCAAGATAACTTCGTCCGCCGGGTCCGCCGTTGAGGTCTTGTAGGTTGGATCGTTCTTAGTCTGGACCCTCATCCTCGACCTTACCGCCACGATATATGATAATGGAACAACGTTTAGTGCAAGGTAAAGCCAGCAAAATCCTATCAAGGATAATCCGAGAGTCGCCGAAGTGGTAGATAGTAGTTCAGCCCTGCTCTCTGATCGTGGTAGGATTATGCAGTTTCCTGACAATAGCATGAAGAAACTGTCCCTGAATATGAAGGTGTGCGTTTTCACACTTCTACACCTTTTGCCCGATGGGAGAGGGTAGAGGGGAGAAGAAGGCGTGGCCAGGTGCAACTGATCCTTCATTATGCTGCTGGCCTTGCTGAGGCAGTGTGAGGTACAAATGGAGTCAATAGGTGGGGTTGGTTTGTGTGATGATCTGGGCTGCGTTCACAATTCACTGCAATTTCTTGCGGTGTTGGATGGAGCTTTTATCAGACCAAGCTGTGACGCATCCTGATAAAATGCGTTCTATGATGCATCTGTAGAAGTTGTTGAGAGTTGTAGAGAACATGCCAAACGTCCTACACCTTCTAAGAAGTAGAGGCGTTGGTGCACTTCTTGGTAGTTGCTTCAATATGGGTGGTCCAGGAGAAGTTGGAATTAAAGGCAATTAAATACAAGCTACACTTGTTGTAATTTCATACTCCAGTTGAAGTTCGCCTCTGACCATGATATCCCTTCTCTTACTCGAGTCCTGCCAACTTGTAGTGCTATTTGTCCGTGCAATTTCTTATTCTTCCCTTTTAATATTTTTTCAAAGTAGGTTTCCTGCGATCACATCACCCTTCTAAATACGTTATATCCCCCCTCTACAGCGTGGAACCTTCCTCCGAGCACATGGGAGTTTTGCTTAATGACCCTGCACTGGTCCCATCCTTTCCAGCAATGCAGTCATCTGAAACAATTAATTCAGCTCCATTTCTCAAATTACACTCCAGCTCTTCCCCCATTTCTACCCACACAGACTGCCGTATGCAATCGGGTAAAATCGTGAGAAATCACTTCGTAATCCAGTCTCCTTAAAATCTGCCAGCAAAACAACACTGTTCAGTTCAGTTCAGTTTATTGTCACGTGTATCGAGGTACAGTGAAAAGCTTTTGTTGCATGCTAACCAGTCAGTGGAAAGACAATACATGATTACAAACGAACCATTTATGTTTACAGATACATGATAAGGGAGCAACGTTTAATGCAAGGTAAATCCAATAATGTCCGATCAAAGATAGTCTGAGGGTCACCAATGAGGTAGATAGTAGTTCAGGACTGCTCTCTGGTTGTGGCAGGATGATTCACTGCGTGATAACAGTTGGGAAAAACGGCCCCTGAATGTGGAGGGTGCGTTTTCACACTTCTCTATCTACTGCCCTTTCATCCATGTCATTGCTGCCATTTGTTCTATTTGTCCATCCCAAAATTGATACTCTCTTATGTCCTGATGAAATTCTATCTGCCAGTGCTCCTCTCAACTTAGCAGCTGATCCACGTACCTTTCTATTCTCCCATATTCTCTTTCACTGTCCAGTAGCCACCAATTCCCGTGCCGTCAGTAGGTCCGCCAACGTTCACATCCAAGTCATTTATTGTATATAATGCAACAATGCTCCGTTGCCCCTTGCAGTACTCCGTTAATGCCCCAGTCAGAGTAACAGCTCTAGTAATATCTTCCTTTGCTTCCCATAAAACCTGGGATAGATCAATTTATATTCACCGTTATATCTGATTCAATCGAAATCAGCTCCCTCTCAATTCAGGACATGAATTCGAAAACCACACTTTTCCTTTCTGATAACCATCTTTAATCATACAGATTGTGGTCATTGTTTGAAACATAGAAACATATAAAATAGGTGCAGAGTAGGCGCTTCGGCCCTTCGAGCCTGCACCGCCATTGCATATGATCATGGCTGATCATCCAACTTAGTATCCGTACCCATGCCTTCTCTCCATACCCCTTGATCCGTTTTAGCCACAAGGGCCACATCCAACTCCCTCTTAAATATAGCCAATGAACTGGCCTCAACTACCTTCTTTGGCAGAGAATTCCACAGATTCACCCACTCTCTGTGTGAAAAATGATTTTTCCATCTCGGTCCTAAAAGACTTCCCCCTTATCCTTAAACTGCGACCCCTTGTTCTGGACTTCCCCAACATCGGGAACAATCTTCCTGCATCTAGCCTGTCCAACCCCTTAAGAATTTTGTAAGTCTCTACATGATCCCCCTAAATCTTCTAAATTCCAGCGAGTACAAGCCGAGTCTAATCCAGTCTTTCTTCATAAGAAAGTCCTGCCATCCCAGGAATCAGTCTGGTGAACCTTCCTCTGTACATATCGCAAGAATGTCTTTCCTCAGATTAGGAGACCAAAACTGCACGCAATACTCCGGGTGTGGCCTCACTAAGACCCTGTACAACTGCAGTAGACCCTCCCTGCTCTTATACTCATATCGTTATGCTTTTGCTATGAATGCTGACATACCATTCGCTTTCTTCACTGCCTGCTGCATCTGCATGCCTACTTTAAATGACTAGTGTACATGACACCCTGGTCTAGTTGAATCTCCCCTTTTCCTAATCGGCCACCCATTCAGATAATAGTCTACCCTCCTGTCTTTGCCACCAAAGTGGATAACCTCACATTTATCCACATTATACTGCATCTGCCATGCATTTGCCCACTCACCCAACATATCCAAGTCACGTTGCAGCCTCCTGGCATCCTCCTCATAGCTAACATTGCCCCCAGCCTTCATGTCATCCGCAAACTTAGAGATGTTGCATTCAATTCCCTCATGCAGATCATTAATATATATTGTAAATAGTTTGGGGTCCCAGCACTGAGACTCGCGGTACCCCACTATTTACTGCCTGCCATTCTGAAAAGGACCCATTTACTCCTACTCTTTGCTTCCTGACTGCCAGCTAGTTCTCTATCCACATCATACTGAACCCCCAATACCGTGTGCTTTAAAGTTTGCATACTAATCTCTTATGTGGGACCTTGTCGAAAGCCTTCTGAAAGTGCAGATATAATACATCCATGGGTTCTCCCCTATCCACTCTACTAGTTACATCCTCGAAAAATTCTATAGGATTCGTCAGACATGATTTACCTTTTATAAATCCATGCTGACTTTGGCCAATGATTTCACTATTTCCAAATGTGCTGCTATCCCATCTTTAATAACTGACTCTAGCATTATCCCCACTACCGATGTTAGACTAACTGCTGTAATTCCCCGTTTTCTCTCTCCCTACCTTTTAAAAAAATGGGGTTAGTTTACCTACCCTTCAATCCTCAGAACTACTCCAGAATCAAAAGTGTTTGAAAAATTATCACTAATGCACCAACTATTTCTGGGGCTACTTCCTTAAAGCACTCTGGGATGCAGTCTATCTGGCCCTGGGATTTATCGGCCTTTAATCCATTCAATTTATCTAACACCACTTCCCGGCTAACCTAGATTTCACTCAGTTCCTCCATCTCATTTGACCCCCGGTCCCCCTGCTATTCCGGCAGATTATATATGTTTTCTTTAGTGAAGACAGAACCAAAGTAGTTATTCAATTAGTCTGCCATGTCCTTGTTCCCCATGATCAATTCACCAGTTTCTGACTGCAGAGGGACCTACATTTGTTTTAACTAATCTTTTTCTCTTCACATATCTATACAACCTTTTGCAGTCAGTTTTTAATGTTCCCTGCCAGCTTTCTTTCATATCTATTTTCCCTTTCCTATTTAAGCCCTTTGTCCTCCTCTGCTGGACGCTGAATTTCCCCCAGTCCTCTGGTAGGCTGCATTTCTGGCAAATTTTTGTATGTCAAAGTGTTCCCAATTGACATTTCCACCACTTGCCCAATCTCCTGCTAAGTGTGGTACTGGTCTCTCGAATGACTCTCCATTTAATGATCATTAAAGAATCTTTTAAATTCTACCCTAAAGCAGGCCCTTACTATCAGATACATGTAAAACCACTCACTGCTATAACCCTAGTGCTTTTACACTGTTCTGTGATGTTCCTTCATTAGTGTTGAATAATGGGTGACATAGAATAATCTGGCAATAATATTAGACTCAGGAAGCACTTTAAGAGTCAAATATACTCAAGCATCTCAAAAAAGGCACACAAAATGTACATGTAAAATAAATACATGTCAAATAACGGGCATGACCACCAAAATTAAAATCTTTTTATTCTTAGCATATCCCGAACTAATACTGAATTCAATCCCAAGGCACTTATTATGCATGTTCTTTCACACAAGGACTGACACGGATAATATCAGCATATGATTTAATTTTACAAAATGATGCACCCTGCAAGCAGATCTGTAAACTTTAAAGTGTTAAAATAAAGTGAGAACATGTGAAAAGTGCGGTTAGGCCACATTTTGGGTATTGTTTGCAGTTCTGCTCAACACGGTACAGGAGAATGTGAAGATATTGGAGAGGATGCAGAATAGGTTTATTAGGATAAATAACAACAGTACAGCACTGATACAGACCCTTCGGCCCACAATATCCACGCCCAGCATGATGCCAAATTAAACTAACCTCTTCCGCACGTGACCCATGTCCCTGCAATCCCTGCATAGAGCAGTGTGTATCGAAAGCCTCTTAAATGCCTCTATCGTATCTGCCTCAACCACCACCCCGAGCAGTACATTCCAGACACCCGTCGCTGTCTGTGTAGAACGACTTTGCGCTGAACATTACCTTTTAATTTTGCCCCTCCTACCTTTAAGCTATGCTTTCTAGTCTTTGATATTTTCATCACAAGGTTAGACAAATTTGGATTGTTTTCTCTGGGACGTTCGAGGCTGGGGCAAGACCTGATGGAAATACATACAATTATGAGAGGTCGAGATATGATAGATGGTATGGTCTTTTTTCTTCAGAATAATAGAGCCCTACTTTTAAGTTGGGATATGGGAAGTTTAAAGGAGATTTGTGAGATTAATTTTTACACAGTAATAGGTGCCTGGGGATTTCAGAGGTACTTGCAGGGAGACATACACAGGCAGAGAATAGTGGGATATGGACGATGTGAAGACTGATGGGATTAGTTGTGAGTTTACATGTTGGGCTGAAGGGCCTGTTCCTGTGCTGCACTCTGTATCAACACGAATGCTGCAAGGGCCAAATGGAGGCAGGTGGAACTAGTTCAGCAGGGACATGTTGGCCGGCAAGTTGGCTGAAGGGTCTGCTTCCACGCTATGTCACTCTATGACTCTAAGTTATTGATTTAATGCAACCTCTGGCTGACATGTGACACTGTGTCACATCCCTGGTTTACGCTATCATTCAGAACTCCTGTAAATTTAACATTCACCTTACACACTCCAACTTTATCGAGCCTTGTCATCAAAGGGCCAGAGGTGCTACATGCACTAAAGTCATTGGGCCATGAAGCAACAGCGTCGGGGCGGTTGATGCTCCTGCGGCTTGGAGTTGCCGAAGTCAGTTTCTAACCAGGGACGGCGAGCTCCATCATGTTAAAGTCCCCAGACACCCGCGGTGGAACTCTCGAGGTCGGTCTCCAGTAGAGGCCGCCAAATCTCGCTGTTAGGCCGCAGTGTAGACGGAGATACGATATGGAAAATAAATCGCATCTCCGCAGAGGTAAGAGATTGGAAAAAGCTCCCGGCCCCCACATAAAACATGTTAAGAACACCAACAACATACATTTAACACATATATATAACAAAGAACCTGGTGGTTCATCCGGTGATTGGTGTAGGCAGAGAGATGATTGTAGCGTTTAAGAGGCTTTTAGATGGGCACATGGATATGCAAGGCATGGAGGGGTATGGAGGGGTGGGGCGCCGCCCCACCGACCATCTTCCCACTGGGAGCTCCCACGCTCCGCCCGTTGACCAGGACTTTACTCCCCGTGGATTCCCACCATCGATTCCATCGGCCCTCGCCACACCACCGCCCTCCAGCTGCCCGCAGCTGTCGCCTTACCTGCAGCCTGGACTCCGCACCAGGCCTGAAGCTTCCATGCTGCAGATTCCCACTCCCTCAGTTTTGACTGCACTGGGTCCTAGTGCTAGTTACACCAACCCAGCTCACCTCAGTGGCTGTTCTACTGGGTCTTCCCCCATCCGATTCAAACCATGTGACACCAGCTCTTCCCCACCCACACTACAGTCCTCATACCCCACACTACAGTCCTCTCTGACCACCCACCACCCCCCCACCAGATATCGCCTTGGCCTCAGTCCATTCACCTGCCTTCCTCCGGCCCCAACCCCCAACATGTGTTCACCATCCCCCCTGACCTCCCCCTCTCTGACACCGAATGGCCTGTACTCAGCAGAGGCCTTACCTTTGTACCCCTCCATCACCTCAATGAGTAACGCGCCACCATGACTTGGAGCTCTTCTACCGTCACCGTCCGCTTCTCACCGAGTTCTTCCATGGGAAGGAGTCCTCGCCCCCTGTTGATGATCCCTTTTTCCATCTCCAACGGACCCTTCCGCTTGGAACGCCCCACCCCCCCCCCCCTCCTCCTCATGGCCATCATCCGGCATTAGACCTTTATATTCAAAACTGCCGGCAGGACATCAAACCGCCTCAAACTTCTCCACTCCCTGTCTCTCCCCAATCTCTCCCCCCTGAATGTACAGCCATCGACTCACTCCGCAACACTGAGTTATCAAAACCCGCCGTCAAGGGAGGTGCCGTGTAGACTGGCCATTGATCTCTACAAAGCTGAGGCCACGCGCCAAATCTCCGACACCTCCTCCTATTATCCCTGGACCTTGACCCCACAGACGAGCACCAGGCCACTATCTCTTGCACAATCGCTGACTTCATCCAATCCGGTTCCCTGCCCCCAAGCCTCCAACCTCATCGTTCCCCAGCCCCGCACGGCTCGATTGTACCTTCTCCCCAAAATCCACAAACCTGACGTCCTGGTAGACCCATTGTCGCTGCCTGTTCGTGCCCTACCGAACTTATTTCCACTTTCCTCGACTATATCCTATCCCACCTGTTAAAATCCCTCCCGACTTATGTTGAAGACACCTCAGACCCTCTCTGTCGTCTCCAGGAATTCCGTTCTCTAGGCCCCCCATCCCCTCATCTTCACCATGGACGTCCAGTCACTCTACACCCTCCATCCCCCACCAAGAGCATCTCAAAGCCCGACCTCATCCGGACCTCTACCTCTGCTACATCGACGATTGCTTTGGTGCCACCTCCTGCTCCCACTCACAACTCACTGACTTCCATCCAATTCACCACTAACTTCTATCCAGCACTCAAATACACCTGGACATTTCCGACACTTCCCTACCATTTCTTGGCCTCACTATCTCCATCGCAGGTGATCAGACTTCTGACTGTCATCCACTATAAGCCCACTGACTCCCATGGCGATCTAGACTACACTTCTTGCCACCCAGCTTCCTGTAAGGACTCCATCCCCTACTCCCAATTCCCCCATCTATGTCGCATCTGCTCCCAGGATGAGGTGTTCCACACCAGGGCATCGGAAATGTCCTCATTTTTCAGGGAACGGGGGTTCCCCTCCGCTACTATAGACGAGGCTCTCTTCAATACCACGTAACACTGCTCTCTCTCCCCCATCTCCCCACTCGTAACAAGGGCAGAGTCTCCCTAGTCCTCACCTTTCACCCCACTAGCCGTCACATACAACCAATAGTCCTTCATCAATTTCACCACCTCCAACGTGACCCCACCACTCGCCACATCTTCCCATCCCCCCCCCCCCCCATCTGCTTTTCGCAAAGACCGCTCCCGTCCATAACTCCACGGTCAATTTTTCCATTTCCTCCCGCACAAACCCCTCCCCGGGCACTTTCCCTTGCAACCGCAAGAGATGCTACACTTGCCGCTTTACCTCCCCCCTCGACTCCATTTAAGGACCCAAGCAGTCATTCCAGGTGCGACAGAGGTACACCTGCACCATCTCCAACCTCATCTATTGCATCCGCTGCTCTAGATGTCAGCTGATCTACATCGTGAGACCTAGCGTAGGCTTGGTGATCATTTCGCCGAATACCTCAGCTCGGTCAGCATTAACCAACCTGATGTCCCTGTTGCTCAGTACTTCAACTCCCCCTCCCATTCCGAATCCGACCTTTCAGTCCTGGGCCTCCTCCATGGCCAGAGTCAGCACCACCAGAAATTGGAGGAGCAGCGCCTATTTGCACCCTAGCTCGTGAACATTGACCTCTCCAATTTCCGGTACCCTTGCTGTCTCCTCCCTCCCATTCTCAGCTCTCCCTCAGCCCTCTGGCTCCTCCTCTTCCTTTCTCCTTTCCTCTCCCTGCTCCCCAGCCCCCCCCCCCTCCCCCCCCCACACCCTACATCAGTCTGAAGAAGGGTTTCGGCCTGTATCGTTGCCTATTTCCTTTGCTCCATAGATGCTGCCTCACCCGCTGAATTTCACCTCTGCCATCCGGAAGATGGTACAGGAGCCTGAAAACTGCAACGTCCAGGAATAGCTACTCCCTGCAGCCATTCGATATTAAACATTACAACCTCAAATAAGCTCTGAACTACAGAGACTATTATTGTTATTGTTGCACTAGTATTGTTTTTTTGTGTACATATATCTACGAATGATCTATATATATATATATATATGTGTATTTATGAGTATGTGTATATCTACACACACTGAATATTTTTTCGCTCTCGTTTATTTTATGATTTACAATGTACTATGTTTACATTCTGTTGTGCTGCTGCAAGTAAGAATTTCATTGTCCTATCTGGGACATATGACAATGTCTTGACTCTTGACCTTCTGTTTATGGAGAATGAGGAGCAGGTCACTACATCAACACATTTAATGAATCGTTATATAATCGCTGTATTCGAATATAATTCGTTATATTCTCCTTGTTTTTCACCAGCCACTGCTCACCTAAGTGGGCTGTTAATTGATTTATTGCACAGTTACAGCATGGAGGCAGTCTCTTTAGCCCACTGTGCGCATGCCAACAATCAATTACACTACCTGTATGTTATCTTCACTTTCGCAATAGGGACAATTTTATTAACCTACAAACGGCATGTCTTTAGGATATTTGAAGAAACCGGAGCACCGGAGCAAACCCACACAGTCACCACTAATTTGTATATTGTCTGTAATCAGGATCTGATTTTGAATTTAACAGCAAGCCATGAAAAATACTTCACACATTAACAATAATTTTGAAAAAGGGCAGAAATATAAGCTCTGTCAAAATAAAAATAAAATAAAAACTGGTTTGCATAGTAACTATTTAATTAGCTTAAACCTGCAGTTTTGTTGACCTTTATTTGCGCGGTAACAGAAATGAAATAAATCAACACTTGGGTTATGGATGTGAAGAAACGATTATTTATACATTTTATTTATAGTTAAATCAAAGTAAAGAAGAAACAACTAATTATTGCAAGCCATTATTTAATAAAATTGAATTGGAAGAGGCAGTTCTAAAGCATTTATTTTGGATTAATTGATTTATACAATATATATTAATGATTTAGATGATGGGATTAAAAGTAACACTAGCAAATTTGCAGATGACACAAAGCTGGGTGGCAGTGTGAACTGCGAATAGGACGTTAGGAGGTTGCAGGGTAACTTGGACAGGTTGAGTGAGTGCGCAGATGCATGGCAGATGCAGTATTATGTAGATAAATGATAGGTTATTCACTTTGGCGGCAAGATCAAGGAGACAGAATATTATGTCAATGGTGTCAGATTAGGAAAAAGGGAAGTGCAACGAGACCTGGGTATCATTGTACACCAGTCACTGAAAGTAAACATGCAGGTACAGCAGGCAGTGAAGAAAGCCAATGGCATGTTGGCCTTCATAATGAGAGGATTGGAGTATAGGAGTGAAGAGGTCCTTCTGCAGTTGTACAGACTCTGGTGAGACCACATCTGATGGATTGTGTGCAGTTTCTATCTCCCAATTTGAGGAAGGACATCCTTGCTATTGAAGCAGTGTAGCGTAGATTCACGAGGTTAATCCCCAGGATGGCGGGACTATCATATGAGGAAAGACTGGAAAGAGCGGGCTTGTATTCATTGGAATTTAGAAGGATAAGATGGGATCTTATAGAAATGTATTAAATTATAAAAGGACTGGACAAGCTAGATGCAGGAAAATTCCCAATGATGGGGGAGCCCAGAACCCGGGGCCACAGTCCAAGAATAAAGGGGAGGCCATTTAAAACTGAGCTGAGAAAAACACGTTTTCACCCAGAGAGTTGTGAATATGTGGAATTCTCTGCCACAGAAGGCAGTAGAGGCCAATTCACTGGACACATTTGAAAGAGAGTTAGATAGAGCTCCAGGGGGCTAGCAGAACCAAGGGATATGGGGAGAAGGCAGGCACGGTTTACTGATTGTGGATGATCAGCCATGATCAAAATGAAAGACGGTGCAGGCTTGAAGGGCCAAATGGCCTCCTCCTGCACCTATTTTCTATGTTTCTATATCTAAAACGATTGTTACCAAACTTGAAAGCAACGAATGCAACTAATATTACGCAGTTATTGATAAATCTGTTCATAGTTTACGTTCTATTGATGTATTGTTCCTTCACATGCAGACATAGGTTTTTTTGAATGACAAATGAAATAGTTACTAGGCAAGATTCTCAGTTAATTTTGCACCTCAGTCACCAAATTGGATAACATGAGCAAACGCAAAGAAGAAATTAATTTGGAGATTTATTAGCTCATGTCAAATTTCAAAGCCTTCCTTTGCAATTCATATGCTAAACTATGAGGAGGATTTTGTAACCAGTTTAAAGAGGACATTGGCAGGTTATCAGAATGAACTCTAAATTTACAAATGAAATATAGAGAAATATAATTAGATTAGTTTAGAGATACAACGTGTAAACAGTCCATGCCGATCACCATCACCCATACACTAGTTCTATCCTACACACTAGGGACAATTTAGAGGCCAATAAACCTACAAACCTGCATGTCATTGAGATGTGGAAGGAAACTGGAGCATCCATGCGGTCACGGGGAGAATGTATAAACTCCAGACAGTGAGCGCCTGTAGTCAGGATTGCACTCGGCTCTCCGGCGCTGTAAAGCAGCAACACTACCGCTGCGCCACTGTGCCGCCAGTGATTCATTGGGACAAAACCTAGACTAAGTTGCAGATGATTTATTCAATTGAATGATACAGCATGGAAACAGGCCCTGCGGCCCATAGAGTTCATGCCGACTTGTGATCACCCGTACACACACGCTTAATAACACAGTAACCTCAATATCAGACGTTCTAAAAGTCTTCTTTACATTCACTTTTTATAAGTGGCTTCAAAGTCTTCTTCTAACTAGCCTGTGAAGTCTCCTTCACGTTAACTTATTATAATTGGCTTTGAAGCCGATAGATTTGCTGATCATTTATCAGCATTCCAGAATTTCGTGTGTATTTAAGTTGATAAAAATAGGAACAACAGACAATAGGTGCAGGAGTAGGCCATTCGACCCTTCGACCCAGCACCACCATCACTGTGATAATGGCTGATCATCCAAAATCAGTACCCGTTCCTGCCTTCTCGCCATATCCCTTGAATCTGCTATCTTTACGAGCTCTATCTAACTCTCTCATTAAAGCATCCAGAGAACTGGCCTACACCACCTTCTGAGGCAGAGAATTCCATAGATTCACAACTCTCTGGTTGAGAAAAATATTTCTTCATCTCCATTCTAAATGGCCTACCCATTCTTAAACTGTGGGCCCTGGTTCTGGACTCCCCCAACGACGGGAACATGTTTCCTGCCTCTAGCATGTCCAATCCCTTAATAATCTTATATGTTTCAATAAGATCCCCTCTCATCCTTCGCAATTCCAGTTGTTACAAGCCCAGTCGCTCCATTGATTCAACATATGACTGTCCCGCCATCCCGGGAATTAACCTCGTGAACCTACACTGCACTCCCTCAATAGCAGTAGCAAAAATGTCCTTCCTCAAATTTGGAGACCAAAACTGCACACAATATTCCAGGTGTGGTCTCACTAGGGTTCGGTAGAACTGCAGAAGGACCTCTTTGCTCCTGTAATCAAGTCCTCTTGTTATGAAGGCCAACATGCTATTCGCTTTCTTCATTGCCCACTGTGCCTGCATGCTTACTTTCACAGACTGATGATCACCCAGATCACGTTGTACTTCCCCTTTTCCTAACTTGACACCATTCAGATAACATAATCTGCTTTCCTGTTCTTGCCTCCAAAGTGGATATTCTCAAATGCATCCACATTAAACTGCATCTGTCATTCATCTGCCCACTCACCCAACTTGTCCACCTTGCATCCTCATAGCATCCTCCTCACAGTTCACACTGCCACCCAGCTTTGTGGCATCTGCTAATCCCTTCATCTAAATCATTGAGTATATTGTAAATAACTGCAGTCCCAGCACCGAGCTTTGCGGTACCCCACTAGTCACTGCCTGCCATTCTGAAAGGGACCCGTTAATCCCTACTCTTTGTTTCCTGTCTGCCGACCACTTCTCTATCCATGTCAGTACCTTACCCCCATTACCATGTGCTCTAACTTTTGCCCACTAATCTCCTATGTGGGACCTTATCGAAGGCTTTCTGAAAGTCCAGGTACACCACATACATTGTCTCCCCCTTGTCCATTTTCCTAGTTACATCCTCAAATAATTCCAGGTTAGTCAAGCATGATTTCCCCTTAGTAAATCCATGCTGACTCGGACCAATCCTATTATTGCTATCCAAATGTGCAGCTATTTCATCTTTTATAATTGACTCCAGCATCTTCCCACCTCCAATGTGAGGCTAACTGGTCTTTAATTCCATGTTTTCTCTCTCCCTCCATTCTTATAAAGTGGGCTATCATTAGCTGCCCTCCAATCCACAGGAACTAATCCTGGGTCTATAGAACATTGGAAAATGATCACCAATGACAAAACGTCTTCAGTGTGTGTGTGTGTGTGTGTGTGTGTGAACGGAAAGAGCTCCAATTGGCACCCAGTGTTGAGTGGGATCACCCCAGGGCACAGTACTTGGCCCACACCTATTTCTGCTTTACATCAATGACATCCATGAAAAAGTCGCAAGTACGACCAGACTATTCGCTGATGATTGCTGTACCGTTCAATTAAGTCAGCTGATGATGAAGATGCTCTCCTAAAGGATCTCAGTACAATGGTTGAGTGGTCACAACAATGGGGCATGCTGTTCAACCCTTCCAAATGTGAAACCATGCATGTCACCAGAAAGAGGAATCCAGGCGTCACATCTTACAACATACTTGGTGTCACCCTTGAAGAATCCAAACAAACCAAGTATCTTGGCATCAAATTGCAGAATGATCTACGTTGGATTGGTCACACTCATCATGCAACAGCGAAAGCAACAGGTGTCCTAAACTTCCTGAGGCGCAACTTCCATCATTGTTCAGCTTCTGTCAAGGAGAAGCTGTATTTCACCCTCGTTAGACCTCATCTGGACTACGCAGTTGCAGCTTGGGGACCCATACACAGATAAAAACATTTCATCCATCGAGCGTGTCGAATTGTTACTAACACCTACGAGAGAGAAGCGAGTGTCACCAAACTTCTGAATTCTCTGGGGTGGAAACCTCTCCAAGACAGACATGAAGCTCACCGTTTGACCTGTTTTTTACAAAATGTTAAATGGTCAGCTAAGACAAAGATCACAAGACTTACACCAACCCTAAACCAATTAGGAGCAGACGAGGGCATTCGATCCAATTTGTGCTCCCAGCCACAAAGACAGATGTATACAGCAATTCGTTCTTCCCACGCACTATTAAAGCATGGAATAATCTCCACCAAACCATGGTTGCCCAGCCAGATGCAACTAAATTTAAAGTGGCACTTTCTTCCCAATAACCCTCTCTGGCTAAACCCCTAAACCCCTCCTTTCACCACCTCCAGTTTAAATTCCAGTTGGAATATTTTGGAGGACCAAGTAACCAAGAAGAAGAACCAATGCATCCATAATTTCTAGAGCCACTTCCTTAAGTACGGTGGGGTGCAGACCATCAGGCCCAGGAGATCTATCAGACTTCAATCCCAACAGTCTACCCAACACCATTTCCTGCCGAACGTGGATTTCCTTCACATCCTCCGTCACCCGAGGTCTTCTGGCCACAAAAGAAGATGGGTAAGCTCAGCGTTCATTGGCCAAAAAGATGGGCAGTGAGGGAAATTTTAATGCATAACAATGTGATAGAGATGTTTGACTCAGGAATTTTAGCAGATGGGGATATAAATATCTACAAATGGAGTTAAACACTATTAATAGCAGTTTACAGGTAGAGACAATGTTGGAACGACTTATCAGTGTTGGACTCTTATCAATGTTTCCCCATAAAGGTTGGCCGCACGTTCACGAAGTAAACCTATATATGCAAGTGGACTATTTGTAATGAATCAATGTTGCAACCCGTTAAGAAGAAAGGATAGAGTTTCTCAGTGAATTTGTCCCTGAAAGTGTACATATGTGACATGTCATCGGCATTGTATAGTGTCACCTGGCCAGCCTCATAGTTCAGGTGGATGCCCAATCTCTGGGGTTTGACTAGAACAGGGAGGGCAGTACGTGGGGAAGACATTGTGGTATATTCCTCTCCCAGCCGCCACAATACCCAGGCACCGGATTTTGGTTCCGGTGTGAACTCCGCTTTCCTCAGTACCGATGCTTTTACCACTCCCACACTCCACATGGTGTTCTTTCCGACGTCGACCTCCCAGTAGTGGCTCCCAGTTTTGAAGCCCTGAGATGCCAGGACACCGTGCCACTGCACAAATCGCTCTGGTTTGTCAGGGACCTTCTGTTTAGCACCGAGTCTTATGGCTGTCAGGTCACTGGAGAGGATGAGTCTTGGATGTGCAGTGTCCGGATTCAGCTTCAGTTTGATTGGGACTGAAGAGGAAAAATAAATCTGGATGGTAAATCCATGCAATTTGCAAATCAAACATTTTGACACATTCAGTGGTTGGTCAATATACATTCATGCACAGTAAATGAAAATGTAAAAAGAAACTGCAGATGCTGGATATCTAAAATAAAAGTGGAAAATGTTACAAGATTCTGTTTCCTTTTTGCTCAGTTCAGAACACAGGTCGCAGATCTGAAACATTATCTGTTTTCTCTTTAGTTTAGTTTAGTTTGTTTTTTTGTGTTTTTTTTTTAAATATATTTTTATTAGAGGTAAGCAATAAATTGGCAAACACATATTATGGTAAAATATTTCGTGTACATCAATCATACATTATTAATATTATCAATTGAATCATTCCGCCTCTAATAGTTTTTTTAATAGATTAAGAGTAATAAAAAAAGAGAGAGAGAAAAAAAAGAGAAAAAAAATCAAAAATAAATCATAAGGAATGGAATAATTTACCATTAATACATCATTGGAGATAAGATCAAGGAATATAGAGTATAACTTTTCATCTGATCCTGAGTCCAAGTTTCAGTTAGGTTCCTCTGCCGAACCAATCTACCCTTTTAAGTAATCAATGAAAGAAGACCATATTCTAACGAAGAGTTCTTGTTTGTCCATTAAGGCAAATCTGATTCTTTCCAGGTGTAGGGTGTCCGACATTTCCATAATCCACATTTTAATTGTGGGGGTTATAGGGCCTTTCCAAAATTTTAATATTAATTTCTTCCCGATTATTATACTGTAATCTAGGACATTTCTTTGGCTTGTTGTAAGTGTTAAACTTTGTTCTGATATTCCAAGTATTATTAGTTTTGAGTCCGGATCCAGTTTAGTATTAATAACTTCAGAAGTTATTCTAAAAATCTCAATCCAGAAATGTTTAATTTTTATACAATTTGAAAAAGTATGTGTTAAGTTAGCCTCTAGATGCTGACATTTATCGCAGATAGGAGAGACATGTGGAAAGATTCTATTCAGTTTAACTTTTGAGTAATGTAATCTATGTAATACTTTAAATTGTATTAAAGCATGTCTGGCATTTAACGAGCATTGATGTATATATTCTAAACCTTTGTCCCAAATATCTTTCATTATGGGTTGGCTTAATTAATTTTCCCATGTATGTCTATGTGATTCCGTCGATGGTACCTCGCTATCTAAAAGGATATTATAAATATAAGTTGTTAGTTATTTTCTGTATTAGGATGCTTATTCAAACATTCATCAAGGATTTGTGGTTCCCTAATTCCTATAATCTTGTGTATTTGATTTAACTAATCTCTGAGTTGTAGATATCAAACAAAATATTTGAGTGTAAACCATAAAATCTTTTGTAATTCCTGAAATAAAAGAAAAGTGCCTTTCTTATAAAGATGTTCCATCTTTTTGATTTCCATAATTTTTCCATTGTGTGAAACCTTTATCCAGCATGGGAAGATTTGAATAAGGATTGTTTACAATAGGGAGACAGAGTGACATATTATCCAGTTTTAAAGCCTTTTTAAATTGTTTCCAGATTCGTGTACCACTATATATTAAAGGTTTTCCTATAGGTCTTTTTGTGCAATGTTGTCGGTGCAAATATAATCGAACAGATTTCAAAAGGTAAACAGTCCTCCTTTTCCATCCTTAACCAGTCTGGTTGTTGATCCATTTCTTCCAGCCAAAAATTCATGTTTTTTAATATGGACTGCCCAAAAATAAAACAAAATTTGGTAGAGCTATACCTCCATTAATGTTTGATTTACATAAATGTTTTTTACTTATTCTATGATTCTTATAATCCCAGAAGAAACTTGTAACAGTAGAGTCTACTTTAAAAAATATATATATTTTGGAATGTATGTCGGGATTGACTGGAATAAGTACAATAATTGCGGCAAAAAGATAATTTTTATAGCATTAATTCTAACCGAACATTGAAATGGGAAGTGTTTTCCAATATTGAATATTCCTTGTTTAATTTATTCAGTAAAGGTGGAAAAGTTGATTTAAATAAAGAAGTATACGTCTTAGTTACATAAATACCTAAATATTTAAATTTTACCTCAACTATTTTTGAAAGGTGATTGTTGTAGTGTATTAAATTGAGTTCCATTTATTGGCATGATTTCGCTTTTATTCCAATTAATTCTATTTCCTGAAAACTGACCAAATTAAGTTATTAGATTTAATAAATTTGTAATACTAATTTCTGGCTTTGTAATATATATTAATAACATCATAAAGAGATTGTATTTATCGTGTCTCTTGTATTATACCCATGTATTTCTGGATGAGATCTGACACTTTCTGCGAGTGTGTTCAATTGCTAAAGCGAATAATAATGGAGATAGCGGGCATCCTTGTCTACAACCTCTAGAAAGATTAAATTTAGTTGATAACATTTTGGTTTGTTAGTATTCTAGCTGTTGGGTTAGAGTAAAAAAAGTTTAACCCATGTACAGTACTTGTCTCCCAATTGAAATTTTTCCATCACCGAAAATAAATATGACCATCTACCTGATCAAAGACTTTTTTTTCAGCATCTAGCAAAATAATTGCTAGATCTGCATTAAGCAATTCTATTTGAGTATATAAATATTAAATAATCGTCTCAGATTGTAAAATGAGTGACATTTTGGGGATAAAACCAGTTTGGTTGGGGGTGTATTAATTTGTTAATCACTAAGCTCAATCTAATGGATAGGATTTTAGTTTAATATTTTTCTGATCAGGATTTAAAAGAGCTATTGCTCTATATGAAGCCGGGTCTTCCAGATCCTTATCAGTTTTGGGAATAAGTATTATTGTAGATTTGTTTAAAGTTTCCGGGAGTTTCTGTTGAGTATAAACGTGTTCATACAATGTTTATAAGCGTGGAGAAATAAGATCATAAAATGGCTTAGGCCATCAGGGCCTGTGGCCTTTCCATTTTTTAAAGATCTAATTGACTGTTCGATATCTTTTATCGTTATTTCAGCATCTAATAGTTCTTGCTCTTGCAAATCTAAACCTTTAAGGTTACATTTCTGTAAAAATGCTTCCATTCCTGTTGATTGTTCTGTCACTTTAGTTGAATAAAGATATTGATAGTATTGTGAAAATCTGTCATTAAAAACTTTAGGGAGTGTTAGTATTTCTCCCTTATCTGATCTAATTTTATGAATCGTTTTTTCCCCGTCCAATTTACATAGCTGACGTGCTAATAGTTTTTGAGGTTTATCACCGAATTCAAAATGTAATTGTTTTGTGTGTTGATAAAGTTTTATTACTTGGTCAGAGTATATTTTATTTAACTTATATTTCAGTGCTGCAATTTTATTATGTTTTGCCAATGAAGGTGCTCCTGCTTTTTCTATGTCTAATTGCCTTATTTCCATTTCCAATGTCTGTTGTTTAGCCCTATTCTCTTTATTAAGAAATGCCTGGGAGGATATTAATGCCACTCGTATAAACGCTTTAACTGTTTCCCAGAGAAGGGAAGCAGAAATTTCAGGCTGGTCATTGACCTCGAAAAACATATTAATCTGTTTTACAAGATATTCACAACATACCTTTTTCATTTAAAAATTTGCGGATTAAGTCTCCCATTGTGTCTGTTTCTTGTCCATTTCGTTTAGTTTAATCATAAACGTTAATGGAGCATGGTCCAAAATTATAATATTATGATATTGCGATTTGTAGGTAAATGGAATAAGTTTAGAATCTACTAAGAAATAGTCTATCCTTGAATATTTTATGCACAGGTGAGTAAAATGAATATTCTCGTCCGGTTTGGATTTTTCATTTCTCCAGACATCCTTAATGTTGGTAGTGTTAATATATGAGTTTAAAAATTCACTTTACGGAGATTTTGATTTTCTTTGAGTTGATGATCTGTCTAAATAAGAATCTAGTGTACAATTTAAGTCTCTACCAATTATTAAACTATTTGTGTGCATTCCGGTATAGTATTAAGTATTCTCTTGAAGAACAATGGGCTATCAAAATTTTGGTCCATATACATTAAGGAGAGTAACTTTTTTTGAGTATAACGTTTTTTTTTTGAGTATAATTTGCCTACTACTACAATATATCTACCATCAATATCTTCTATAGTTGATATATGTTTGAAAGGTATACCTTTACGGATTAAAATTGCAACCCCTCTAGATTTATGTGTGAATGAGGAATGATACGTTTGAGCAATCCATTTTGTTTTCAGTCTATGTTGTGCTTCCTTTTTAAGGTGAGTCTCTTGGAGGAAAATTATATCTGTTTTAAGCGATTTTAAATGAGCTAATACTTTGCCTCTCTTGATGGGTTCATTAATTCCCTTAACATTCCAACTACAGAATGTAATTCCTTCACCCCCAGTTTTCACTTTTACGTCTTGCATCTTATGATTAAGGTGGTCTATAATAGAGCAGATGATTCAGCACGTTAAACCATACCTTTACCTCCTAACCTCAGATAGATGAGTTTTAGATCTTGTAGGTTTTCTTCTCGGTCATATCTCCTTAAATAATACTTATAATTCCATTCAAAATAACGATTATAATGATTATAATATAATATAAAATAGAAAAGATAAGAGATTGTTAAATTAGTAAAGTGTAAAAGAAAGAAAAAAACTACATCTACAATCAGTGCAGTTAGTAATAAGCCACCCTAATGTGGCTAGACATCTAAGGTCTTCCGTAGCTTTTGGTAAAAAAAAAATATTACTAGCTCCGTACTTTCCTTAAAAGAAAAGCTTCAATTTCAATAAAAATCATTATACGGGGGGGGGGGGGGGGGGGGGGGGGGGGGGGGGGGGGGGGGGGGGGGGGGGGGGGGGGGGGAGGGGGGGTGGGGGGGGGGGGGGGGGGGGGGGGGGGGAATAATGTTAAATTCCAGTAGTGGAATAATATAATATCTCAAAGTAAGAAAACATATAAGTCCTCATATAACCAAAGAATTAGTCCGCGATTAGTCAAATAGTATTAAATATCAATGATAAACCTCCATTTTATATTTTCATCAACTTAATAATCATCCCTTTAGCTAATTCTGACTGATCAGTTAATTAAATTAATATAATTAGTAATTAAGATTAGTAAGTGATTAGTAATAATAGTACTACAATATAAAATAATATATAACAATACAAGATAACTACCCAATTTCATTCTAGAAATTCAAGACAGTCCTTGAGTATAGTAATTTAAAATTCAATTTCTTAACACCAGTAAAGACCAAATCCAATAACATCAGGCGTATATTTAAGTGTTAAGTATTAATCCTCTTTGTCACTCTCCGCTCTCGATGTTTCTCAGTATCTCAATGTCTCATGTTTCTTTGCAAATTTAAAGGCCTCTTTGGTATGCTTGGTGAAAAGAAGTATCCTTGCATTGTCGTAGGTGGAGTCTCCATATTGCAGGGTAACATCAGTCCAAACCTCAGTTTTTTATATTCTTAAGATATCTTCTTGTGTCTGTAAACAACCTCTTTTCTGGCAACCTCCATCCGGTAATGTCAAAATATACTGAACTTGTCTCCTTCAAATTTCGAGGTATCCTGCTGCGAACGATTTTCTTCATCAATATCATCCAAAACCAATTGCACCTTCACTACATTGTCTTGGAGGGGCGTCCCGCTCCCTGGGCGGCGTCTCCACCGCTCTATGTCCCGAGCAAGTAAAGGTGCCGTCTAAGGTGGGGGTGGCATGTCGATAAAATAGCAGCATTTACGTGGCTTTTTAGATAGGCATGGATATTCAGGGAATGGAGGATATGGATCAGTACAGACTGAAGCGATAGTTTAGCTGGAATCATATTCACTGTGAGATTGTGGGTTGCAGGTCTGTTCCTGTGCTATGTCCCAAGTTTCAATGGTATAATGAACAGAAAAAACAAGTGTTAAAATTGAAGCTCCAATCTATGCGGAAAAGGTTTTTTGGTGCAGTGAACCATCTATAATTTCACGTTCTGACTATCTGGAAGATCCTGATGCATTCAATTTTCCACAGTATTTGCTGAATTTCCCTGTTCCATTTAACGCACCAGGGTACTTAGTCACAATTGATGAGACACACAATGCTGGAGTAATCTCAGTGGGTGAGGCAGCATCTCTGGAATTAGAATGGGTGATGTTTTCGGTCGAGACTGATTGAAGGCAGGGGAGAGGGCGATACGAGAATAAGAAGTGTAAGGTTTGAGAACGAGACAACAAAGGGGTGAAGTGACAATGAACATGGTAGAACAGATCATTGTTAGCTAAGGAGAAGGTAACACAAAGCAAAACAGAGTAAAATGTAATCAGGAACAGTCAAATTGGTCGGAGTTCTGGGAAAGGGGAGGGATTGCGAAAGAGGGAAAGGGGCAAGGTTACACTTTAATAGAGAAAATCAAACTATCTTTGTTTAAAACTAGCATCTGCAGTTCCTTTCCTACACTTTGTTGCCATTCTCTCCTTTAGCAATTCTGGCTAAATGTCCGCACTCACAGAACAGCGCAGCACAATACAGAGCAGCCCTTTGGCCCACAATGTCTGTGCGAAATATGATGCCAAGATAGACTAATCTCATCTCCTGCATGTGACCATGACATAGCATGTCAAAAAGCCCATAAACACCAGTACTAGACCTGCATCCATCACCACCACCCTTGGTCGTGCATTCCAGTACCAATCACCTCGCTATGTATTAGAGGCCTCTCCAAGAGGCTTCTACAATACTCTTATCTGCAGTGTCAGAACTGCACACAATACTCCAAATGAGGTCTAAACCAAGAGCTAAAAAATCCTGCATTGTGGTCTCTGACACGTATACTCAAT
>CM069160.1:4514982-4667098 GCA_035221665.1 Okamejei kenojei | reverse complement strand
ATAGTCGTAGGTCTGGTCGACTCCGGTTGTAAGTCGGTCGTGATGCTAGTCGTATGTAGTGAAGTAATATAACCAAAGATACATTAGAAAAATAGGTTGCACGAGGTGGCCATTCGCCCTTCGAGCCAGCCGCGCCGCCATTCAGTGTGATCATGGCTGATCAATAAACCCGTGCCTGCCTTCTCCCATATCCCGTGGACTCCACTTGCTCCCTAGAGCTCTATCTAACTCTTCTCTTATGAATCCATCAGTGTATTGAATTGGCCTCCACTGTCCCTCGGTGGCAGGGAATTCCAAAAATTCTCAACACTAGGTTGAAAACGTTTTTTAGACTCACCTCGGTCTTAAATGAACTCCCCTGCATTTGAGAGTGTGGCCCCTGGTTCTGGACTCGCCCAACATTGGGAACATTTTTCTGATCTTAGCATTGTACCAGTCCCTTTTAGAATTTTGTGATAAGATAAGCTGCATTTATGTGTCCGTAGTGCCAATTGCAAGCTGTAATTAACTATCACCATACAGCCGCATACATTAGAATAAAGAACACAACATGCGCGTAGACTAGGATTCAACATAAAACTCCCCCGCTACAGCCGCTCAAAATTTTCCCTCACTGTGAGGGCCCCCCCCCCCCCCCGAATGCACCAAAGTCAGTCTCTTCCCCTGATGTTCCCCCATGTTGCCCCCGTGGTCGGGGCCTCCCCGAAAGCCCCGAACCCCTGCAAGTCGTCACTACTGGGGAGGGTGCTCCGGGGTGATGAATGGTGATAAGAAAAGGTCTATGTGGAGAAAATAAAAGGTAAGATTTATACTAGCAGAATGTCACCTCTTTCACACGCCCAAGGCATTGTTCATTTCATAGCTGACCGAGAGCTTTTTTGCAGAGGGCGACTTGGGTTTTAGAGGGACCACCAAAAAAGGGCCAGCTTAGCGCAGAGGGCTTCGTTGGCCGAGGGCACAAAACCACTTTTTGTTTGCAAAAAAGCTGCTTTTAAACAGGGGTGGCCTACATCCACCCTAGCAGCAGAAGTCCATCCCACATCAACGGCTGTGTATGAACATTGTCCCACATCGCCGCAATCCATCCGACCCACAGCACGCGGCAGGGTGGCGGGCTGGCTGAACCGAGGGATGGTGCACCTTCGGCCGCTTTCAAACTTGGTTGCTTGGGTTCGGAATGACCTATGGCGGGGAGGTGGGGGAAAATGAATCCACTGACGCCCTGGCGCCCCCGGCGCGCTCCCAGCGGCGCTCGAGCGCCCGAACAGGGCGCGCGCGCCATACTCCGCGCGCGCCCCCCGCCCCTCACCGGGTCTTTGTGGATCAAGACTTTGCACTGAAGTCCCCACACTCTGTCCACACCTTTTAACCTGTTGACTGCCCACGTCTTTATTTCACAATTGGCCATGGACGGGTATACCAGGGGAGCGATTTCAGGTGACACTGAAACAGGTTAACTAAGGAAACAGTTTCCTAGGAGGGGTAAACGTATGGCAAGCAAAATATGGGCACCGAAAGTGATTGTGGCGCCTGTGCCACTATCCAGAGATGCTGCCCTGACCCGGCTTTTGAGTTACCCAACAGTTTCGTGTCCTTTCGTTAAATTTTAGGACAGGAACCTGTAGATGCTTGATTGAACAAACCGATCTAAGCATTAACACAAAAAGCTGGTCAATCACGTGAGCGCAAAGCCTGTTGACTACAAATCCACCGGCCCAAGCAGCAAGTCGATAAAATTTCACACAAAACCAGAAGGGGAGTAAGTGTCTCGAGGGTGTGCGGAAAGGGGAATAGAGGTTGATGTTTCTACGGTTGCGACTCTCCTTCACACCTGCCACCAAAATGTCACAATTCCTTTTGCACCGGAGAGAGAGGTGATAGTCACAGCGTCTGGCGTCTTTTGCTCGTTTAAGTTTTCTTGAAATTAGTTGTTGACTTCATGCATGGTGGCAATAGGTGTTTATATTATTGGCAGCAACAGAAAAATCCCATTGAAACTAGGAAGTATTCTGCATTATAAGCACCAGGGGGGGAAATGGGACATGCAGATGTTGCGTGCCCGGGTTACAATGTCCTTGTTACCGAGACTCCCCATGATTATGTATGAGTGATTTATTACCCAGTTCCAGTGTTGAGGAAAGGATGAAATGGCAAAGGAAAGAAATGGTAAGAATTGAAGCTTGCATAACCAAAAGGTTTTTTTAAAGTTTAATTAGTAAGGAACACACAAAAAAAAAAAAGAAAGTGCATGTAAGGTTCAGGAGGATGGAAAATCATGGCAGGAGCTTTGAGGAATGTAAAGAAATCCATATCACTATAACCTATCTACCCAAGAGAGGAATAACTCAAGTGTGTGATTACGAGGGTGGCACAGTTGGCACAGCCTATGGAGGAGTTGCTCGCCTTGCAGCACCTGCCAGCGTTGGAGACCCGCTCCGTTCCTATCATGACTACGGATTGCTCTGTCTGTAAGGAGTTTGTACGTTCTCCCTTGGACTACGGGGGTTTTTCTACGCGGATTTCGGTTGGTTTCCTCCCACACTCCAAAGACCACTCTAAAGTTTTTAGGTAAATCGGCTTAGAATAAAACCCCCCCCCCCCACCCCCCCCCCCGTCCCCCCCCCCCCCCCCCCCCCCACACCACCTCCCCCCCCCCCCCCCCCCTGACCTTAGTGTGGCTGACGGGCCTGTTTCTGCGCTTGTATCTCTAAAGCTTAAAATAAAGGGGCCAATAGAGGCCCACAAATTGGCTTGTGCGAGTCAGAATACGAAAATCCCTCATCTTTTTCCAATGTTCAAGGTCAGCTTCTTGCGTCAATGTAAACTTAAGTGCAATGAAATTCCGATTACATTACAGTCACACTACAAAAATGCAAAGCAAAGGCGCCAACACCTCGCTGTTAGGCTTCAGTGTGGACGGAGATAGATACGGAAAAAATAAAAATGGTCTCATCTACATCGAGGTAAAAGAGATTAGAAAAAGTTTCCTCCCTCCCCTACTTTTGCATTTGTTTCACCAAGAACGCCCATTGCCCCCCCCCCCCCCGCAGAAAAGCAAGGACTTTTAATTATAAGTAGCATATAATCCTTCCAACATTTTCGCCACCTGCAACAGGATCCGACATCTTCCCATCTCACCCTTTCTGCTTTCGCAGAGATCGTCCCTCCGAACATTCCCTGGGTCAACTCGTCCTTCGCACCCCAAAACCACCCCCTCCCCAGACACTTTTTCCTCCATTCCGTAGAGATGCAACAACCGTTCCTTTAGGTCCCGACCTCGATACATCCAATGGACCCAAAGCCTTCCAGAAGGTGAGGCAGCTGTTCACTTGCTCCTCCAACTTTCATTAGTGTATCCGCTGTATTCCGTTGCTCATCTTCTGTTACATCGACGAGACCAAGCGCAGGCTCGGCGATCATTTTGTTGAACACTCGCTTCAGTCCATCTTATCCTCCCTGATCTCCCTCAGTGGTTCGCACTTCAACTCCCTTCCCATTTCCAATCTGATGTTTCTGTTCCGGGCCTCTCTCCAGTTGTCAGCGTGAGGGCCCCAGCGCACAAATTGGAGGAACAGGACCCTCAAATTTCGTGGGCAGTCTACACTCCAGCGGTATGAAACATTGACGTCTCTAACTTTCGATCGCCTTGATTTCTCTTCCGTCCCCTCCCCTTCCCACTTCTCCCTCACCAGTCTTATGTCTCCGCCTACACTCTTATTTTTTGTCCTCTCCCTAACATCAGTCTGAAGACGGGTTCCTCGACCAAAACACGACGCCCCTTCCTTCTATCGAGCGACGCTGCCTGATCCGCTGGTTACTCCAGTATTTAGTGATCTACTTTGCTTTAACATCTGCAGTTCTTTCTTAACTGGAGAATCACTGTGGAGAATGTAACATGCAGGGTGCACTTTGGAAGTTAAGCAAGAAGGAGATGTTGGCGTCACTTGAAGGGAAATGTGGATAAATCCCCAGGACAGAGGGGTGTGTGGATGATGATGGATAATACTAATAATAATCATAATAATCGTCGAAAACATAGTGCCATGTGGTTTTTGACTGGCACGATGACGGAGCAACACACATCTCGTCTTCCATGCTAGTGGCAAGTCTCTTTTATTCTACAGTTGGGTCTTCCTACACCATCTTCAGGCATCATCGTGATTGGCCGACCCAGGTCTCGTCTTCCATGGGTGGGTCCCCTACAGCAAACCTTGTTTGCTGGCATTTATTGGTGGCGGAGCCAGTTGACTGCGAGCCCTCTCCTGCTTAACGTGATCTCTCGGTCAGAGGTGGAGTCTCCCCAAGAGCAGGGTGTTGGTGGATGAGAGTTCCCCTCCAATGGACATTTTGAATATTGGAGCATTCGGATGTAGGTACCATCGAGAGACTTGGACAGTTGTGGTGTGAAGTCCATGCTCACACCGTACTCATAATATGGTCTCTCCGTTGCATGGAAGGGCCGAATATGCCAGCTGTTAGTTCCAGTGACAAGTTAGGGTTCTGCAGGGGTCTGTCCGGTGACCCTTGCCTACTTGTGACATTATTCATGAATTGGACCTGGTGTTAGACATGACCCCAGTCATCACCATGAATCAAATAATGATTTTGTTTTTTTCGTTCAGATTATCAGTCTATGTTCACGGGACAGTTGGTTGTGAGGTGAGCGATCACAGTTCCCAAGTAGGGATATTGAAGTTGGCTTTTGATGGAAGAGATGCATTGAGTTTTGATAAAGACCAAACTAAGTGGACGGTGCCAGACCCAATAGCTGAAGCCCTTCAAAAGAGAAATGGACAAGCACTGGAAACAATGGAACCGTTATTTCAAGAGTTGTTAGACACTGGACTGTGTGGATTCTGATGGCATACATACTAGAATTGGAAAGGACATACCTGACCAGAGAAGGTGAGTTCAGAACAAAGGATGTTGTTTTGTGTGGTAGGCATTAGTAATATTTCCTGTTTTTGAGGCAAGTGGTAATATTATCTCTGACCAATCATGACAGAGGGAAAGGTAATTCGGCCATTGGTCTAGGGCTAGTTTTCATGCAATGTCGACGGACTGTTCCACAGCTCTCTCTCTCTCACACTTGCACTCAGCACCCTCGGATTTCCGTGTCATCAGTCACTACGGATAATTTGCAATGTCGACTAGCTCACTGGCTCGTTTTTCGGTTATCTGGAACCCACAACTGGATCACATGGGGAGGAAACCAACAGAGTCATAAGGTCCTAAGTGATGGGTGCCAGCATTAGAACATTCGGGCCATCAGGACTACTCCGCATTTCAATCATGGCTGATCTATCTTCCCCCTAACTCCATTCTCCAGCTTCTCCCATACCCCTGACTTGATATAATCAAGACTCCATCTATGCCTTAAAAATAAATATCCACTTGACGATTCCAAAGCCTTCTGTGGCCAATAATTCACAGAATCACCACCCTCTGGACAATATATATTCCTCCTCATCTTCTTTCACCAAAGAATGTCCTTTAATATTGAGACAATTACCTCCATGTCGTAGACTCTCCCACCAGTGGAGACATCCTCTCTATCCAGCCGTTCACTTATTTGGTATGGTTGTTCAATGAGGTCCCTCCTTATTCTTCTACAATCAGCGAACGGTACGGGTTAACTGCATCAAAATGCTCATCATATGTTAACCACTCATTCCTGGGATCAATCTTGTCACCTCCTCTGGACCTCTCAGAGCCGCACATCCTCCCTCAGCCCCCCCACCCCCCCCCCGGGGCCCCCGCCGGGGGGGGATATGGTGCCATAATTGCTACAATTCTCCAATATGGGCTTGATCCGGTGCCTTCTAGAACTCAGATTACATCCCTGTTATGACCGGGAGAAAGTGGTAAATTGATGTCTTCCTATTAGTTCACCGTGGATTTTCTTGACCACGTTTGACCGCCCTAATACGATTGCATCTCAATCACACTCTCTATAGAGCATAGCGTTAGCTTCGACGGGCAACATATTACACGAGATGTGCGGTCAGTTGTTTTTTGCACAGAGAGAGTGGTACTAGAATTCGTACCAGGAGTTGGTGGTTAGAGGGACCTGATAATGGTGCTTAAGAAGGCTTGGGAAGGCTCGGGAGATGCAGCGAATACACGGCTATGGATCACATCAGTAGTGGAGATTAGTTTTGATTTAGTTTTAGAGATAGTGTATGGAAACAGGACCGCCTGGGGCCACTGAGTGCTGCATGACCAGCAATTGCCCATTCACTATTTCTGTCTACAAGCAAGGGGAAACATTTACAAAAGCAATTAACCTGCATGCCTTTTGTATTTGGAAGCAGTACCGCCCCGAGGCCCCCAGAGAAAACCCACAGGAAGACAGAGAGCCCATACAACCACTGTTTGTCCAGGCAGCACTCGAGTCAGGATCAAACCCGTGTCTCTAATGCTGTAATGGGACAGCCACTCTTTCACTGTGCTTCTGTGTTGCCTTAGTATTAACTTGGTATTCTGTTCGACATGGACAATTACAGGCTGAACTCCTGTTCTGGTGACTGTTACTGTACTATGGTCATGTATATTCTCAATGGCGAGTGGCAGGGATACGTTTTCCACTCTCCATGGAGGAATATGCATGGTGAATATTCCTCGCTCCAGTTTAAATCTGATTCAATTAGTCAATCAATTTCTTCCACCATCCTCCTGCTCTGTGTGTCGCCATTCTATGTTTTTGAAATGTCCAGTATTCCCTGTTTGCTCCTTGGTCTGCTCTACTATCCCCACAACTTTCCTTTACTTTCCTGTCTTGGTGCATGCAAACATCCTCTCCATTTCTCCTCTTCCCTTCCCTTGACCATAGCCCCAGGCAGTTCTTCAATGTGAAACCATTTGAAAACACTTGCACTTCAGTCAAATTAGACTGCATTTGGTATTTATGTTGTAATTTCCACATTGTAGAATTCAATAGAAAAACAAAGTTGAATGGCTGCTTTCTGGAGAACCCGCCTATCACTCCATGGGACTTTCTAAGATTCACAATTTCCTGCCACTTTAATTCTCCATTTGACCCCCACCACTATCCATCCATCTTTACCTACTACACTAGGATAGCAAGGCTGAAAGTAACCTTGAGGACCAACAAATCCGTTCTGCCTGGACATGGTTTGCAACTTTCAATACTAAATTCCACATTCAACGAGTTGCATTCCCTGTCGATAACGGAACTGGTCATTTCAACAGTTAAGTTTGACGTTTCAGACAGAACAGAATGCAAGAAGCACGAAGAAGGATCCGTAGTGTAACTTACGTAAACCTGTCTTTCGATGCTGCCTGAGCCACTGTTACCCTGCCCGTTTTTGTGTTTTTTTTTAAATTATTTACGTTATCACCTGCAAAATCACAAACAGCCTGACCTCCATGCATATAGCTAAAGTATGTGCTGTATTTTAAACACTCTGTTTAGGTTTCTTGAATGCAGAGATGCAGTGAAAATGGTTTGGATGGAAACAGCAGATTGCTGGACACCCATCCCTTCTCTCCAGAGCGCTGCCTTGTCCCGTGAGTTACTCCAGCCTTTTGTGTCTTATCTGCAGTGAATGTTTTTCGGCATTCTCTCCAGTCAAGTCATCCGGTACATAAAGTACAATACGTTCTCGTTGGACAGCTCGCAGAGATCCACCAATTCCAGGACTAGCTTGCAACTTCCCAAGTCTCTTGAAAAAGTCTGTTTTTATGCCCCAAGGAAAAACCAATTTCCATTTTCTCATGCAAGGCAGTGTATAACAGCACTGGATGGTTGAAAGTAGAGTCACCTGCTTCAGTTTAAGTTTTTTCTGTTTCAAGATTGTGCTCGGACCTCGTCACTGGAACAGTGCCGTAGTGCACTACATTTGTACAGTCTCATTGTTCTTTCAACATGTTAATTCACTTGTGTTTTTTTTAACCTTTTTACACTTTTTTTCATGACTTGTCACACATAAACAGTTCTGCTACACCAGTTAAGAGCAGGCTTGCACTTAGTTCCAACAACAACAAGGAGATCGTGTGCGAAGATGATCAACTTCGCTTAGTGGTTAGAATCCCTATTTATTTATTAGTAAACTCTGCCGGGGGAAGAGGAGAGGGAGAGGAGAGGGGAGAGGGAAGAGGTAGAGGGAGAGATCCTGTGGGCAAAGCCCACCGATGATTTGCACTAATATACAGTTAGCAAGGGGTATGTTTAGGATTATTATTGTCACTTTATTTTAGAAGGTACAGCTTGGAAATAGGCCTTTTGCCCACTGAACTGTGCTGATAACGAGACACCCCAACATTAGTTCAAATTCCTACACACTAGGACACTTACAGACAGCCCAAAATCTTTACATACCTGCACGTCTTTGCATGTGCCTGAATGGAGCAGCCGGCGCATTATCCCTCCCCAACCAAAACCCAAAACTAACTCAACCTAACACACCCCACCCACCCCCCCCCCCGCCAGCACCCTGACACACCCCCACCAACACACCTCCTCAAAAATAATGGAGAAGAATATCTGAACTCCATTAGACCAGTACCATTGTCAGGGATTGAACTTGGTCTGTGGTACTGTAAAGGCAGGCAACTCTTTCCCGCTGTGCATGTGCTGCCCATGTCCTGAGGAACAGTGTAAAGCTTTGTTTTGCATGCTATCCAATTGGATGATGATAACAACATGCATATATCTGATCAAGTCAAACTCAAGGTACTGTAGGTCGAGTAAAGGGGATGTTACAGTGCGCATATAGTTCTCAGCAATGTAGTGCACACTAGTTTCCATGAGAAGGGTTTCAACATGAAACGTGACACATTCCTTCTTCCAAGATGCTAGCCTTGACCCATTGAGTTACGCTCGCATTTTGTGTAGATCTGCGGTTTAAACCAGCATCTACAGTTCCTTGTACATAGTTCCATAAACAAAGTCACTGTCTATAATGGAGTAAGTAGTGGTCAATTGGACAGTACCCTAGCTGACGGAATGATCATTCAGAAGCCTGATTTTCTCCTCGGTTATCAAGTTTCCGAGTAAAGCCATTTGATCCTGAAACCTGCCCACCATTCAATATGTCCATGGCTGGACCTTCCTCGGGCCTCAACTCCTGTTCGGTGCAGTTCCTCATTGCACTGAATTCTGCAATCTTTCAAACGTTTATCGACCGCCACATTAAATACTTCCAATGATTATGTCTTCACAAATCTCTGGGGTTGAGAGTGCCAGCGAGAATGGACCACACTCCCGCAAAAGAGAATTTATAAACAATGGGGGTACACAAAAGGCTGGAGAAACTCAGCGGGTGCAGCAGCATCTAAGGAGCGAAGGAGATAGGCGACGTTTCGGTCGAGACCCTTCTCAGAATTTTTAATACAATGACTGGTCCCTTTCATCTCTTATTGAAGAAGAGTGAAAATACTGCCAATTTAAGCTTGTCCCCTCCCCAATTGGCCCTCATTTTGTAACATTCAATTATTTATTATAATCAATAATGTGCCGCAGTGAAAAGATTTGCCGTTGGTATTAGTTTATTGATGTCACATGAACTGAGATATAGTCTAAAGTTTGCCTGTGTGTTATCCAATCATATCATACTACACATGTGCAATCAAGCCATCCACAGGTAGAACAGTGCAAAGAGAACAATATTCAGAGTGCAGAATTACAATGTCATAGCATTACAGTTACAGAGAAGGTGCAGATCAAAAAGAGTTGCAAGGATCACAATGAGATTGGTTGGAAGATCAGGACAACACCTTATCTTACATGAGAATCATTCAGTAGTCCAATAACAGTGGGGAAGAAGCTGTTCCTGAATTTAATGGTACGTGCTTTCAAACTTTCTTGTGTACTGTCCTTAACAGGGAGCGTGCGATCCCTTATTAAACCACGTGGTTTGTTGATGGTGATGAAAGAGGCAAAATGGGGCAGATGAGGACAGTAACTTGGTGGTTGTAGTAGACTGAATAATATTTTTGGTGAGTGACTGCAAGTTTTACTGAAGGTGAAAATAACCAACTTACTGTCTTGTAGTTTCCCCTGAGGTCACTCTCGCTGCCCGCCCTGATGATCATTCAGTCCTGTACTGCACTGTGTTTGGGTTTTACCCACCGGCTATCAATGTCAGCTGGTTGCAGAATGGTCAACATGTCTCTGAGACCAAATCTTCTGGGGTCATACCCAACAACGATGGAACATATCATTTAAGTCTGTCCTTGAGTATGATCCGTATGATGGGAAACAGTATGCCTGTCATGTCGATCACAGCAGCCTGCCCGGTGGGAAGACCATCATCTGGGGTAAGAACATTAAATATTATTTAGTAGATAATCATTATCTTCTGTTGTTTCCATTTTAATCATTGTGACTACATCCCATATTCCAAGATGCTTAAACTTTATTTGTTTAGTGGTGTTGCTCTAAGCAATCACGTAATCAGCACCCACTCTCCACTTGAGCAGAAGACTTTGTCAACAGAAAATTTATCAAAAGTAAATAAATAACTGATACAAGGAAGGAGTATTTGGGATTCTCAGTGGTGGAAACTGAAATCCATGAAAGGTACGTTTAAATAAAAAAAATAATCTTTCCTCATGATGTGATTAACAGCAAGGCACTGGGGGAGCACATGCCCCAATCCGAATCAGTGGTCTGAAGTGCAAATGATTGAGAGCTTCATGTTCCTTGGCATGAATATATCCAATATTCTGTCATGGACTGACCACATAGCCAAGGAGGCACACCGGCACATCTACTTCCTCAGGAGACTGGGAATATTCATCATGTCTCTGGTGACTCCAGCAAACATCTATAGATGCCGCTTGAGAAAGCATGTTGTGAGTTGCATCACATCTTGATTTGGGAACTGCACTGCCCAAGACTGCAAGAATATACACAGAGTTAAAGATCATCACACAGGCCAGACTTCCTACTATTGACTCAATCTACACCTGGTTGCCTTGGAAAAACGAGCCTTATCCCACCCCGGTCATTCCTCCTTCCTGCTCCCATCAGGCAATAGGTACAGAAAGTTAAAAATATGCACTGCCTGACTCAGGAACACCCCCTTTCCATCTGTTATCAGGCTTCGGAAGTGTCCTTCCAGAATGTATGTTTAATGCCCGATTCACCTCAACCTCATAACACATTGAATATTGTCTGTGGAACTGATTGCGATACAATGTTGAGAACTATATTCTGTACTCTGTATCCTCCTCTTTGCTCTATCTATTGTTTTTGAGTTTTTTTATTTATGTATAGTATCTAATTTTGTTTGGATAGCATGCAAAAAAAACCTTTTCACTGTATCTTGAAACATCTGGCATTAATTAAAACGAAACCTAATGAAGTAAGTTCTGTGACGCAAGTTACAGCTTCTGCAACGAAAAATATAACTGCCGGACAAACAGTGATCGTACCAATTTGATTCCAGTATGCTGCACTAACCTACACAAATGCTCACTTTTGAAGATTCCCTCGAACAATGCACAACTAAGGAATCTGATGTTTCACTCTGAAGACTGTTGACATACTCCGAAACTTAATTTCCAACCTATCTATCTATCATCAGCAATCTAGGCTACAGCACCATCAGTCCCTTCACCTGCTCTTAATGCCAACGATAAGTAGTTCACTTTCGTGCATTGATTCCCAACCTGCAGTTGCCGTTTCCCCAACCTGAACACTCCTTTAAGACAACTCTCTGCTTGCTCTTAATTGTTTTTCCATTCATGCTAATTATTACCCCCAATGTCATAAGCCATGTGCCTTTGCATCACTTGATCAGATATCTTATGAAACTCCAGATATTCTGGCGACATCTGGTGGTCAGGCCACTTATTGCTAGAACCCCTCGTCAGGGGAGCTGGGACTATCATGTTTTTTCCCATTCATGACAGGGTTCGGAAAGTTAATCTAAGGATGCGACGTGCTGTCAGTGACTTTTGTCAGTCAACTGGGGGTACACAAAAGGCTGGAGAAACTCAGCGGGTGCAGCAGCATCTAAGGAGCGAAGGAGATAGGCGACGTTTCGGGTCGAGACCCTTCTTGTGTGCCCGATTACAATGGCAGGAACGTTGCGCAAGTCCTTACTAAACGCGAGTGTGCCGAAACAGTTTATATCTTAAAAAAACATTGATTTGTTCACGACGCTTGGACCTCTACATTTTAGAAACATAGAAACATAGAAAATAGGTGCAGGAGGAGGCCATTCTGCCCTTCGAGCCAGCACCGTCATTCATTGTGATCATGGCTGATCGTCCCCTATCAATAACCCGTGCAAATATATTGTATTTATTTTGTTTCTCATTCCAATTTTGTTACCTATTCTGCTTTTCCATCATTTTGTTTTTGAATTTTAGGCTGTGCACACCTGCAAACTACTGCTGCTCGAATATACATTGTCTGCGGGTTCCTGTTGCATTTTCAAAGAATTCTAATCAATTTCTCAAACAAAATTTGAAGAAGGGTCCCAAAACGAAATGTCAACTGTCCATGTGTAGGGAGATAGATGGACACACATTGCTGGAATAACTCAGCTGGTCAGGCAGCATCTCTGGAGAAAAGGAATAGCTGATGTTTCGGGTCACAATCCTTCTGACTGAGTACATGTTCGCCAGAGATGTTGCTATTCCGCTGAGTTACTCCAGCATTTTGTGTCTATCATGTATATTCTTTCCACTGACTGGTTAACACGTAACAAAAGCCTTTCACTGTACCTCAATACTCGTGACAATAAACTAAACTAAAGCTTTTGTGTAAATCAGTATCTGCATCTCTTTCTTTCTAGAATTTTCCCATTAATGCCCTGTTAATGCACTTTATTATTTTGTTATTATTAAATGTTCTGCCATTACTGAAAGGAATCCAGCATTTTCCCCAAAACAGATGTTCGGTGATATAGGGTTAAAGCTTTCTGCTTTCATTTCGCCTTCTTTCTTGAATTAAGTTGTGGCTGTGATGGTCCCATAGATCATACAGTTGTACAGAACAGATATTGTCCCTTTGCCATGCTGCAGAACTCCATGATTCAAAACAACATATTTATATACCTTGAAAAGCGCCAAAGATAGACACAAAATGCTGGAGTAACTCAGCGGTCAGGTAGCATCTCTGGAGAAAAGGAATAGGTGGCATTTCGGGTCGAGACCCTTCTTCATCCTGAAGTCTTCAGACAGTGCCAATCTATTTAGATGCACAGCTTAACAATTGATTTGTAAAAAATGATGCATTCTTATTTTTCAGAAGGAAATAGGAAGAAAGACAGGCACATAGGCCTTATTGCCGTGTGTGTGCTGATATTACTGGCTATTGTCTTGGCAGTTATTGTTTGGTGGAGAGAAAAAAGAGGAGAGGTAAGATGGAAACACTGTAATGCACTGTTGCTAATAATGTATTGGGCTTGAAGAAATGATTGATCTCAAGTAGGGTAAGGCAGCAGCTACACCTGAAATGCCTCGCCAGTCACCACTGTCAACTAGCCTTTGTGCTGTTGTTAAATGTTTTTGATAATCAGATATTTGAAAATTGTGAATTCAGAGTCACATAAATAGGTAGGCATTATGGATTCACTGCACCAAATCCTAGAGATATCATCCGAAAGGTACAGCATACAAGCAGTCCCTTTGGCCCACTGAGTCCATGCGAACCACCAACCACCTGTTCTCATGAATTCTGTCTTATTGCACCTTCTCATCCAGTCACCCACCTACTAGGGGCAATTTACAGTGGTCAATTAAACTATACTTGTACCTGTCCAAGTGTGTTCTAAATGCTTTTTTAATACCTGCCTCGACTCCTTCCCCTGGAATGTTCCATATTTCCACTTCCTATGGTTCCGAATAACTCGTTTCCTTCTCACCTTAAACCTAAGTCCTCTGGTTCTTGATTACACAAGGCTGGTTAAAACATTCCATGCATTCAATCTATCTGTTCCCCTTGATTTTATAAACCTCTATATGATCACCCGTCAGCCACTTGGATGCCAAAGAATAAAGTCCAAGCGTGCCCATCCTCTCCCTGAATCTCAAGCCCTGTTAATGACATCCTTCCGATAGTGGAGTGACCAACACTTAACGCAATACTCCATATGCGGCCGCACCAGAATCTTGTACAACTGTAGCAGAACATCCCAACTGTTTTATTCAGTACCTTGACATGTTATCGATGTTCATGAATATTCTGTTCTTTGTGCCGGGCCATTTTGACTTTGTCACATTTTACTTGGTTTATGATATTGTATAGGATTTGCAATCACACCTCCCAATTGACTAAAATTATCCCAATTAACTAAATGCCTACTATGACATTTAACTTATTGCATTATATTCAGTACAGGGTAGAAGCTGCAGTTTTAAAAAAAGGGCAAGTTTTTATTACACTCTATGTGGTGTGTGCCTGAGAAGCACTGCCAGGGATGGTGGCGTTTGGTGTGCACCTTCCTGGGTGCATGGAGATGCAGGGGTTGGAGGGACATGAATCATTTGCAGGCAGATGCTGCCTAACTGGTGTCTGTCCGACTGATCTGGAGGCATTTCAATGTGATCTGATCGTCAGGCAGGGAATACTTCCAGTGACCCAATGTTGCTCAGTTCGCTGAATTCTACGGTGCATGGGAATGCCCCTGTAATAGAGGAACAGGTCCGTCGTCCAACAACGTTTGTGCTGAACATGAGTGGCGCAGCTGATAGAGCTGCTGCCTCAGAGCGTCAGAGACATCAGTTCAATCCTAACCTCGGTTGTCGGCTGTGTGAAGTTTGCATGTTTTCCCCATGACCGCATGGGTTTCCACTGTACTCCAGTTTCCACACACATACCAAAGATGCCAGGGTTTATGGATTAATTGGTCTCTGTAATTTGACCCTAGTGAGGAAGCGAAAGTTGGAAACGTAGAACTTGTGTGGACAAAACTATTTGAAGGAGCATTGAGTTTTTTGTTTAGTTTAGAGAGAGAGCATTGAAACAGACATTTCGGCCCACTGAGTCCGCACCAACCAACGATCACCCACATAATATAGGGACACAAGTCAATAACCTACATACCTGCACGTCTGTCTTTGGAATGTGGGAGGAAACTGGAGCACCTGGAGAAAACCTATGCAGTCACAGGGAGAAGGTACAAATTCCGTACAGACATCACCCGTAGTCAGGATCAAATCCGGGTGTCTGGCCCTGTACCATTATATCTGGAAGGTGGATGTTATGTGGGATGGATCAACAGTTAAAGCGAATAAACAAGTTGCATCTTTCTGAGTTCTGTTCTCTGCCATTTCTTAGTTCTCTAATATATAATTTCCCTCCTCAGATTATCAAAATATTCAACCAAACCAGAACGTGCACTGCTAACCAAACGCTGAGTAGAAAGATTTCATGGATGTGATTAAAATGCAGGAACTGAAAAAAAATTGGAAGAGTTAAATTATGTTTATCAAACATGACAGAAATTCTCAATAGACTGCCCTGCATTTGTACAAATTAGAGCTGTCTAGCAATTAATTTTGATAACAGCTGATATGACTGAGGCCTCAACCCCTTTACTGTGCTTATTCCACATAAGACACAATTCCCTGTTCTTTTAGAATATATCCACACACGATCCATCAATTCACCACCCTATCATGCCTCTTTAATACATTCATAAGGTTAACTGTTTCTTGTCATCTACAAGGGACACTGATCACTGAATCAGTGATTTCAGCCATTCACGGTTAGGCAACACTTGCTTATTCCAGAAATCTCTTCTGGGTGATATCCAATATTAATATATCCTTTCTTAAATCTGAGGACCAACCTGTGCACACTGCTCCTGATATGTCCTTAGCAACATCATGTCCCATAATTACAATAGTAACCTACCTTTGAATGCCAATATGCTAATCACCTTCTGCGTTGTATGCTGCATCCACCTGCTGGCTTTTCTTTTGCACTTTAAGCACTTGAATCTCTTGTACTCCACTCATTTGCAATCTCACTCCATTTAGATAATAGCTTCCTTTTAATTGCTCTTACCAGAGTGTGTGAGCACCATATTTTCCATTATTAAACTCCATTTGCCATGTTTATGATCATCTAACAAAGAGTCATAGAGCCATATAGCACCGAAGCAGGTACTTCAGCCTAATGCTCCAAGCTGAACAAGATGTTACATTTAGGCTAGTCACATTTGCCAATGTTTGGCCCACTTTCCTCTCAACATGTTCTATCCATGTATCTGTCCAAGTGTCTTTTCAATGTTGTTATTCTACCTTCTCTGGCAGCTCATTCCATACACCCAGTAACCTCTTAGTAGAAAAGGTTGCCTCTTGGGTTCCTACTAAATCTTCCTCCTCACCTTAAACCCAGGGGTGCAGTGCTGCCGGAGCTCACCGGGGCACCGATCTGGCACCTCTGTTAAAGAAAATAATAAACAGCGTCGAATTATAACTAGCGGATGTGTGGTCGGGGTAAACTGATTAAAAGAGGGGTAAGGGGAAGACCCATCACTACTGAGGTTCCCTGTAGGAGGGGGGAGCACTAGGATGCAGCTGAGTCAGACCATGTGATGTGTGCATCGTTTGTGGTTGTGGGCCTGGTGCTGAGCCTATAACCCTGGTGGGTGTGTAGCTGAGTGGGTGTGAGGGTGAGTGTGTGAGTGAGTGTGTGTGTGAAGGCCCAGAGCTGTGGGATAGTCAGGGCGAGTCGGTATCTTGCCAGCACCTCTGTAAAAATACATGACAATCGTCTTTTTCTTTACTTGCTTCAGAATGATATTTCATGATAATTAGTGAGTGCAACCGTGCAATATTTTGTCAGTATTAAATTAAGTGTTATATGTTTTAATGTACTAGCTATACACTGGGATGTAGTGATAGGCTATAATCTTGTTTGACCCTCCAGGGAGACTATCTTGCTCCCCCCCCCCCCCCCCCCCCCCGCTGCAGCAAAATCTGGTGACGCCCCTGTTTGACAGCTCCGACACCTAAAAAATTAGCATTGAACTGCTTAAACATGGTTTTGCTGGTTCTTGATTACCCTACCCTGGGTAAAATAAATCCAGATCAATCGCCCTCATGATTTTAGAAAGCTCTCTAAGATCACCAAATTAAATGGTTTCAATTATAGATAGAGTAAGACTTTGTGGTTATTTCCAACAAGAATTTTAGACTAAAGAAAGGCCAGTGGAAGTACTTGGTCAAACAGCATCTGTGGAGGCAAATGACATATACCAACATTTCAAGTCAAGGCACTGCATTAGATTTGAAGGAGAGGATGGCCAGATTCTAACAGCTTGAAGGGGGAATGGGGCAGAGGCTGGTAAGTGGCAGGTGGAATCAGCTGGGAAGGTGATGATGGGCAGATGGAGCAAAGTTGGTGTAGGGGTGGTTGTGGGAGAACAAATGAGCACCAGTGGTATGGATAAGCTGAAATGTGAAAACTTTATATTCATACCATGTAAGGTACCCAGGTGGATTATCAGATATTTTACTTAAAACTTTCAGTGCCCAAGGTTAACGACAGATGGGTCAGTGTGAGAGTGGGAAGAGGTGTTAAAATACCATACAATGTCTCAGGATTCTCTTTACTTCAAAGGGTACGTGCTCTACAAAATGGTTGACGTCTAAGCTAGTTTCTCCAAAGTAGAGAAGACCACAGTGTGAGCAGTGAATGCAGTAGGGAAATTTGAAAAAGGTGAAGGTGAACCTCTGTCTCACTTGAAAAGTTTATTCTCCTGTTGTTCGCCTCTTCCTCCTCCTCTCCTACCTGTTTCCATTTACCCATTATCCTCTCCCCACCTGGTTCTACGTTTGATCTACCAGCCTCTGCCCTATTCCTCCCTGATTGCTATATATGGGCAATCCATCCTCTTCCCTCACATGCCTGGTGCAGATTCTTGACCCTATTTGTGATATCAACCATTTGTCCCAATAATTTTGTTTGAGCCATTGAATGTTTTCAGTCTTCTTTTTTTAGATGCAGATTCCATTAGCTACAGTCATTATTGGATAGAATATATTTTGTTTTAACATTGCATTTAGTCTGCGACTCAGCACCAGTAAATGTTGTTGCATGAAGCTTGGTTATTTGATGATGTCAAAACGTCTTGATTGTTTGAACTTTGTAGATTTCTAATCTAATGCATAGAATGTATCATCGATATGAATATAAAATTGTCCACAGTGATTGGTGGCACTGTGATCAAGTTCATTTTATGTGGCTGCTCTTGATATTTCACCAAATAATAGTTGCCTGTAGAATGTGCTTGATGAATAGACCATTGAGTGCAAGATTTTTGGAAATAGATGGGCATGAAATCCAAGTAAGCACATTGGATTGCACCCTGTTTTATAGTGGCTTCATGTTGCAAAGTAAAGGCAAGATATATGGAATATGCAAGGTATAATATGAAAGATATAATATGCAAGGCAAAAAATAAATTGTTGTTAAGAAAATGTATTGCCTCCATTTATTTGCAACAGCATCAATCACAGTTATCTTACGTCAAAGTTGATTTTGTATGTTTTTTTAAAAGAAAGGGAACAAAATGACCAAAATGAATTGGTAGTGAAAGCAATACAAGGTTGTAGTGGAAACAAGTGTGTAGAAACAGGCCACTCTGCCTATCCCGTCAATACTGCTGCATATAGTCCACATGAGCCTCTTCCCACATGCGATCTGCAAAATAGTTGGCTAGTCTATGCTGGATTCTCCAATGTAGAACCGACTGTTCCTTTCTCTTTTGTGTTTGCCCAGCCTTCCCCTAAATGCAATTCATTCATCTGGATCCTCATTGTCACCAGTATTGGGTGGGAAAGGAGGAGAGGGAGCATTCTCTGTAGAATTCCCTGCTGGATTTTATGGTGGAAATGTTTTCACCAATGTGATTCATTTAAAACCTTTATGTATCACCCTTCAGCCACTTCTCAAAGGGGTGGAGGGCAGGGGGTGGAAGACTTACCCAGGGAGATTCGATGACCATGTTTTATTTATTTTATCCAAAAAAGTTTTAAATATAGGTTAGTACATTTTCAGTGCTGTGCTTAAAAAAATACAGTAGTATTCTTTTTTTGCATCTTGAGTTAACACATTGAAACATCAATGGATGGCGTGTTCAGAATTTTTTTTCTGATTTGTCCTCGCTTTGTGAACACCAAACCAATGTATGCATCTGTCTTATCTGCAAAAAAGGCATAGGCACCAGGGTATCTTTTCCTTTTAAGTTATCATGCTCTTCGATGCAGAGAAATGTGGCCAGGATAAATACAAAAATGTTGAAATGTAGAATATAAAATTAATAGGAATTCAGGCATTTGAGCCTCAACTATTATTCCATGTGATAAATTATGACCCACATTTATTACCTTGATCCTTTTATTTCTCCTCATCATCTGTGATCCTTTGACCATACGAATAACATATAACTGTTTGAATAAATGTAATGATCTGTGTTCAATTGCTTCCAGTGGTATAACATTCCACACGTTCATCATTCTGTGGAAGAAGTAATCGCTCTTCGTCTCAACTTATGCCTGAGCTTCAGATTCTGACTACTGGGTCCTGAACTGACCTGATTTCCCTCTTGAATATATGTATACGTACATATATACACGTATATGTGTGTGTACCCATGAGTGTGTGTGTGTGTGTGTGTATATATATATATATATATATATATATATATATATATATATATATATATATATATATATATATATATATATATATATTGATTTTTATTTCTCGCTTTTCATATTGTTTACCGTGTAATAATGTCACTGTACTATCTGGGACATATGACAATAAAACACTCTTGACTCTCATGAATCTGTACAGACCTATATGAATTTTGTAGTAGTTTTAGAATGGTCCTAATCACAGATGTAAAACTAATCGCCCAAATTGCCCTTCATACATTTGTCCTCCCATCCCTGAAATATGATGAACGTTCACAACACTCCCTCCATAACAAGAACATTCTTCCTAAGATCAGGAGACTAAAACTGCAGATGCTGTGGTCTTGGCAAGTATATTTCTCAGAATAACATGATGTATCTTTAGAAAGGGATCAGGGGAAATCTCTTCAGTCAGAGGGTGGTGAATCACAAATTAATTTCTTGGAGGTCTGGAAAATGATCAATCTTTGCTGGGAAAAATGGATGGGGAGGCAGTTCACGTTGATGGAAGGTTTGAGGGCTAGATGTCACAGGGAGAGAGGACAAGGACATATATGCAACGTGTGTTCGGAATTTCAAATGTATGTCATGTAGATGTGTAGTTGGGTCCATTATGCCCATAATGCATTGGAAAATGTAAACAGCGTTTTCACCTAAAATGAAATGTTCTGCTAACGGCACTGAATGGTAAGCAAGTAGGTTGGCTTTGGGAAACAATTTGATGCTTGAGAAAATGCGTCGGCTCGCTTAGAATAACTGGGAAATTTATGGAGCAGCCTACGAGGATATTTACAGTGTAGTAAAAGGATAAGATAAACCTTTCTTTCTCAGAGACATGCAAGAATAGCTCGGTGCTTGATTTAATGCAGAACCTTTGAAAGACAGTGGCTGGGCCTTCAAGATCTCCATACCAGCCGTCATAAATAGGAGTCTCCAATGGGCAGAAGTATGAGACTTGATAGTATTTGCCACTGCTTCTATCATTTAACACATTGAGCCGAAAGCTATGAGATTCGTTGCATTTTTAATGCTTTGTCGTGTAATTTGATGTAATAAAGATAGTCAGTTGTACCCCTGAAACATTATTTCTCTTTTCATTGATCCGAATCCTATTTATGTTTCATTACAAAGAGAGAATTGGATAAACTTATTGTGAGCAGGAAAATGAAAAAGTACAGTCTAAGGGCTGGGGTTGAACAAGTGATTTTCTCCAGTAGAGAGGATGCATTGGCCTGATAGGATGAATGGTCTCCATCAGCACAGTAAATATTTAAATGATCCATTGTTTTGTATTTATCATTGTATATCAAATACAATGATCAAATAGGGATACGGATAGAGAAATATTTTGGCCTGTTTATATGGTGCGAAATAACCCACCCCAGAACAATAAATAGTTGTGAATTTACACTTAATATCATCTGTCACTGAACCAGAGTGCAGAGGTTCTCAAATTAATTGAGGAATAGTATTAAGGCGACTGGAAGTGACAGGAAAGCAGACTATTATCTAAATGGTGGCCGATTAGGAAAAGGGGAGATGCAGCGAGACCTGGGTGTCATGGTACACCAGTCATTGAAAGTAGGCATGCAGGTGCAGTAGGCAGTGAAGAAAGCGAATGGCATGTTCGCTTTCATAGCAAAAGGATTTGAGTATAGGAGCAGGGAGGTTCTACTTCAGTTGTATAGGGTCTTGGTGAGACCACGCCTGGAGTATTGCGTACAGTTCTGGTCTCCAAATCTGAGGAAGGACATTATTGCTATAGAAGGAGTGCAGAGAAGGTTCAGCAGACTGATTCCTGGGATGTCAGGACTGTCTTATGATGAAAGACTGGATAGACTTGGTTTATACTCACTAGAATATAGGAGATTAACCATATAACCATATAACAATTACAGCACGGAAACAGGCCCTCTCGGCCCTTCCAGTCCGTGCCGACCATTTGTTTTCCCCTAGTCCCATCTACCTGCACTCAGACCATACCCCTCCATTCCATTCACGTCCATATACCTATCCACTTTACTTTTAAATGTTAAAATCGATCCTGCCTCCACCACTTCTGCTGGAAGCTCATTCCACACAGCCACCACCCTCTGAGTAAAGAAGTTCCCCCTCATGTTACCCATAAACTTCTGTCCCTTAATTCTCATGTCATGCCCTCTTGTTTGAATCTTCCCTACCCTCAATGGGAAAAGCTTATCCACGTCAACTCTGTCTATCCCTTTCATCATTTTAAAGACCTCAATCAAGTCCCCCCTTAACCTTCTGCGCTCCAAAGAATAAAGACCTAACTTGTTCAACCTTTATCTGTAACATAGTTGCTGGAACCCTGGCAACATTCTAGTAAATCTCCTCTGTACTCTCTCTATTTTGTTGACATCCTTCCTATAATTAGGCGACCAAAATTGTACACCATACTCCAGAATTGGTCTTACCAATGCCTTGCACAATTTTAACATTACTTCCTACTCCTATATTCAATGCTCTGATTTATAAAGGCCAGCACACCAAAGGCTTTCTTTACCACCCTATCTACATGCGATTCCACCTTCAGGGAACTATGCACAGTTATTCCTAGATCCCTCTGTTCCACGGCATTCCTCAATTCCCTACCATTTACCATTTACGTCCTATTTTGATTTGTCCTGCCAAGATGTAGCACTTCACACTTAACAGCATTAAACTCCATCTGCCATCTTTCAGCACACTTTTCCAAATGGCCCAAATCTCTCTGTAGACTTTGAAAATCTACTTCATTATCCACAACACCACCTATCTTAGTATCATCTGCATACTTACTTATCCAATTTTCCACCCCATCATCCAGATCATTGATGTACACGACAAACAACAGTGGACCCAACACAGATCCCTGAGGCACTCCACTGATCACCGGCTTCCAACCTGACAAACAGCCATCCACCATTACTCTCTGACATTTCCCATTCAGCCACTGTTGAATCCATCTTGCTACTCCGCCATTAACACCCAAAGATTGAACCTTCTGAACCAACCTTCCATGGGGAACCTTGTCAAAGGCCTTACTGAAATCCATATAGACAACATCCACTGCTTTACCCTCATCAATTTCCCTAGTCACCGCTTCAAAAAATTCAAGAAGGTTTGTCAAACATGACCTTCCAGGCACAAATCCATGTTGACTGTTCCTGATCAGACCCTGTTTATCTAGATGCTTATATATATTATCTCTAAGTATCCTTTCCATTAATTTGCCCACCACTGACGTCAAACTAATAGGTCTATAATTGCTAGGTTTATTCTTTGAACCCTTCTTAAACAATGGAACAACATGCGCAGTACGCCAATCCTCCGGCACTATTCCCGTTTCTAATGACATTTGAAATATTTCTGTCATAGCTCCTGCTATTTCTACACTAACTTCCCTCAATGTCCTAGGGAATATCCTGTCAGGACCTGGAGACTTATCCACTTTTATATTTTTCAAAAGTGTCAGTACTTCCTCCTCTTTGAATCTCATAGTTTCCATAGCTACTCTAATTTTTCCCCTTACCTCACAGAGTTCAATATCCTCCTTAGTGAATACCGAAGAAAAGAAATTGTTCAATATCTCCCCCATCTCTTTTGGCTCTGCAGATAGCTGTCTATTCTGGTTCTCTAATGGTCCAATTTTATCCCTTGTTATCCTTTTGCTATTAATATAGCTGTAGAAACCCTTTGGATTTACTTTCACCTTTCTTGCCAAAGCAACGTCATATCTTCTTTTAGCCTTCCTAATTTCTTTCTTAAGATTCTTTTTACATGCTTTATACTCCTCTAGCACCTCACTTAATCCATGCCTCCTATAATTATTGTAGATATCTCTCTTTTTTCGAAACAAGTGTCCAATTTCCCTTGAAAACCATGGCTCTTTCCAATTTTTACTATTTCCTTTCAACCTAACAGGGACATAAAGATTTTGTACTCTTACAATTTCCCCTTTAAATGTCCTCCATTTCTCTTCTACATCCTTCCCATGAAACAAAGTGTCCCAATTCACTCCTTTAAAATCCTTACGCATTCCCTCAAAGTTAGCCTTTTGCATGCTGTATCTCTGAACTAAACATCACATTTCTCCATATTTCATTTGTAAATTCAGAGTTCATTCTGATAACCTGCCAATGTCCTATTTAAACTGGTTACAAAATCCTCCTCGCAGTTTAGCTTATGAATTGCAAAGGAAGGCTTTCAAATTTGACATGAGCCAATAAATCTACAACTTAATTTCTTCTTTGCGTTTGCTCATGTTATCCAATTTAGTGACTGTGGTGCAAAATTAACTGAGAATCTTGCCTAGTAACTATTTCATTTGTCATTCAAAAAAACCTATGTCTGCATGTGAAGGAACAATACATCAATAGAACGTAAATTATGAACAAAATTATCAATAACTGCATAATATTAGTTGCATTTGTTGCTTTCAAGTTTGATAACAATCGTTTTAGATATATAAACATAGAAAATAGGTGCATGAGGAGGCCATTTGGCCCTTCAAGCCTGCACCGTCTTTCATTTTGATCATGGCTGATCATCCACAATCAGTAAACCGTGCCTGCCTTCTCCCCATATCCCTTGATTCTGCTAGCCCTCTGGAGCTCTATCTAACTCTCTTTCAAATTTGTTTAGTGAATTGGCCTCTACTGCCTTCTGTGGCAGAGAATTCCACAAATTCACCACACTTTGTGTGAAAAAGGTTTTTCTCATCTCAGTTTTAAATCGCCTCCCACTTGATTCTTGGACTGTGGCCCCGGGTTCTGGACTCCCCCATCATTGGGAATTTATTTCCTGCATCTAGCTTGTCCAGTCCTTTTATAATTTTATTAATTTCTATAAGATCCCATCTCATCCTTCTAAATTCCAGTAAATACAAGCCCACTCTTTCCAATATTTCCACATATGACTGTCCCGCAATCCAGGGGATTAACCTCGTGAATCTACGTTGCACTGCTTCAATAGCAAGGATGTCCTTCTTCAAATTGGGAGATGGAAACATAGAAAAATAGAATTTAGGAGCAGGAGCAGGCCATTCGGCCCTTTGAGCCTGTACCGCCATTCAATATGATCATGGCTGATCATCCAACTCAGTATCCTGTACCTGCCTTCTCTCCATACCCCCTGATACCTTTAGCCACAAGGGCCATATCTAACTCCTTAAACTGTGACCCCTTGTCCTGGACTTCCCCAACATCGGGAACAATCTTCCTGCATCTAGCCTGTCCAACCCCTTAAGAATTTTGTAAGTCTCTAGAAGATCTCCCCTCAATCTCCTAAAATCCAGCGAGTACAAGCCAAGTCTATCCAGTCTTTCTTCATATGGAAGTCGTGCCATCCCAGGAATCAGTCTGGTGAACCTTCTCTGTACTCCCTCTATGGCAAGAATGTTTTTCCTCAAGTTAGGAGACCAAAACTATACGCAATACTCCAGGTGTGGCCTCACCAAGACCCTGTACAACTGCAGTAGAACCTCCCTGCTCTTGTACTCAAATCCTTTTGCTATGAATGCCAACATACCATTCGCTTTCTACACAGCCTGCAGCACCTGCATGCCTAATTTCAATGACTGGTGTACCATGACACCCAGGTCTCGCTGCATCTCCCCATTTCCTAATCGGTCACCATTCAAATAATAGTCTACCTTCCTGTTTTTGCCACCAAAGTGGATAACCTCACATTTATCCACACTATATTGCATCTGCCATGCATTTGGCCACTCACCCAGTCAATCAAAGTCATCTTGCAGCCTCCTAGCATCCTCCTCACAGCTAACACTGCCCCCCAGCTTCGTGTCATCCGCAAACTTCGAGATGTTGCATTTAATTCCCTCGTCCAAATCATTAATGTATATTGTAAATAGCTGGGGTCTCAGCACCGAGCCTTGCGGCACCCCACTAGTCACTGTCTGCCATCCTGAAAAGGACCCGTTCACTCCTACTCTTTGCTTCCTGTCTGCCAGCCAGTTCTCTATGCACATCAATACCGAGCCACCAATACCGTGTGCTTTAAGTTTGTATACCAATCTCTTGTGTGGGACCTTGTCGAAAGCCTTCTGAAAGTCCAGATACAACACATCCACTGCTTCTCCCTTATCCACTCTACTGGTTACATCCTCAAAAAATTCAATAAGATTCGTCAGACATGATTTACCCTTCGTAAATCCATGCTGACTTTGTCCAATGATTTCACCACTTTCCAAATGCGCTGCTATCCCATCTTTAATAATTGACTCTAGCAATTTCCCCACTACCGATGTTAGACTAACTGGTCTGTAATTCCCCGTTTTCTCTCTCCCTCCCTTTTAAAAAAGTGGGGTTACATTAGCTACCCTCCAATCCTCAGGACCTACTCCAGAATCTAAAGAGTTTTGAAAAATTATCACTAAGGCATCTGCTATTTCTGGGGCTACTTCCTTAAGTAATTTAAGGCATCTGCTATTTCTGGGGCTACTTCCTAAATGCTGCATACAATCCTCCAGATGTGGTCTCACCAGAGTCTGTACAACTGCAGAAGGACCTATTCACTCCTGTACTCAAATCCTCTCGTTATGAAGGCCAATATCCCATTAGCTTTCTCACTGCCTGCTGTACCTGCATGCTTACTTTCAGTGACTGGTGTACAATGATACCCAGGTCTCGTTGCGCTTCCCTTTTTCCTAATCTTACACCACTGACATAATATTCTGTCTCCTTGATCTTGCTGCCAAAGTGGATAACCTATCATGTATCTACATTATGCATGGCAGATGCAGTATCTGCGCACTCACTCAACCTGTCCGAGTCACCCTGCAACCTCCTAGCATCCTCTTCGCAGTTCACATTGCCACCCAGCTTTGTGTCATCTGCAAATTTGCTAGTGTTAATTTTAATCCCATCATCTAAATCATTAATATCTATTGTATAAATCAATTAATTCAAAATAAATGCTTTAGAACTGCCTCTTCCAATTCACTTAATTTTATTAAATAATGGCTTGCAATAATTAGTTGTTTCTTCTTTACTATGATTTAACTATAAATAAAATTTATAAATAATCGTTTCTTCACATCCATAACCCAAGTGTTGATTTATTTCATTTATGTTACCGCACAAATAAAGGTCAACAAAACTGCAGGTTTTAAGCTAATTAAATAGTTACTATGCAAACCTGTTTTTACTTTTTTTAAATTTGACACAGCTGATATTTCTGCCTTTTTTTTTCAAAACTATAGTTCATGTGTGAAGATATTTCTCATGGCTTGCTGTTAAATTCAAAATCAGATCCTGATTACATAATATACAAATTAGTGGACACAGATTTGTGTTGCTGCACAGTGGCGCAGCTGGTGGAGCCTCTGCCTCACTGTGCCAGAGACCCAGGTTCAATCCTGACCTTGGTGCTGACTTTGTGGAGGTTGCATGTTCAGCCTGTGACTGTGGGATTGCTCCGGTGCTCCGGTTTCTTCAAATATCTAAAGATATGCCGTTTGTAGGTTACTAAAATTGCCCCTAGTGTGTAGGGTATAGATGCGAAGGTGAGATAACATACAATCAGTGTAATTGATAGTTGGCATGGACACAGTGGGCTAAAGGGGCTGCCTCCATGCTGTATCTGTGAAATCAATCAATTAACAGGCCACAAAGGTGAGCAGTGCGGTTGGTGAAAAACAAGGAGAATATAAGGATTACTTAAATTCATTACATTTGTTGATGTAGTGACCTGCTCCTCATTCTCAATAAACAGAGAGTCAAGAGTCAAGACATTGTCAAATGTCCCAGATAGGACAATGACATTCTTACTTGCAGCAGCACAACAGAATATGTGAAAACAGCACATTGTAAAGCATAAAATAAACGAGAGCGAAAAAAAAGTTCAATGTGTGTCGATACACACATACTCACAAATACACGCATATATAGATCATTCGTAGACATACGTAAACAGAAAAAAACGATACTAGTGCAACAGTAACAATACTAGTCTCTGTAGTTCAGAGCTTATTTAAGGTTGTGGTGTTTAATATCCGAATGGCTGCAGGGAGAAGCTGTTCCTGGATGTTACAGTTTTCAGGCTCCTGTACCATCTTCCGGATGGCAGGGGTGAAATGAGTGTGTGGCCAATAACTGCCACAAAGCTTGAAATGAGGCATTCTCCCTGGAACAAACTTTGGGCAAGATGGAGAAATTCCTAAAAAATCCACAAGCTTCTTAGACTTAGTACATACTACAGTACAGCACAGGAACAGGCCCTTCGGTCTGCAATGTCTGTGCCGAACATGATGTCACGTTAAACTAATCTGTGTGTACATAATTCATACCCCTCCATGCCTTGCATATCCGTGCGCCCATCTAAAAGCCTCTTAGACGCCATCTCTGCCTACACCATCACCGGATAAACCACCACGTTCTGTGTTGTATATATGTGTTAAATGTATGTTGTTGGAGTTCTTAGCTTGTTTTATGTGTGGGACGGGGAGCTTTTTCCAATCTCTTACCTCTACGGAGATGCAATTTATTTTCCGTATCGTATCTCTGTCTAAACTGCGGCCTAACAGCGAGGAGTTGGCGGCCTCTACTGGAGACAGACCTCGAGAGTTCCACCGCGGGTGCCTGCGGACTTTAATATCACGGAGCTCGCCGTCCCTGGTTAGAAACCGACTTCGGCAACTCCAAGCCGCAGGAGATTCAACCGCCCCGACGCTGGAGCTTCATGTCCCAGGTGACTTTAGTGCATGTAGCACCTCTGCCCTTTAATGACAAGGCTCGATAAAGTTAGAGTGTGTAAGGTGAATGTTATATTTACATGAGTTCTGATTGATAGCGTAACCAGGGGATGTGACACAGTGTCACATGTTCAGCCAGAGATTGCATTAATCAATAACTTAGAGTCAAAGAGTAACATAGCGTGGAAACAGGCCCTTCGGCCAACTTGCCGGCCAACATGTCCCTGCTAAACTAGTTACACCTGCCCGCATTTGGCCCTTGCAGCATTCGTGTTGATACTGAGTGCAGCACAGGAACAGGCCCTTCAGCCCAACATGTAAACTCACAACTAATCCCATCAGCCTGCACATGGTCCATATCCCACTATTCTCTGCCTGTGCATCTATCATATCTAGACCTCTCATAATTGCATATACTTCTATCAGGTCTTGCCCCAGCCTCCAACGTCCCAGAGAAAACAATCCAAATGTCTCTAACCACGCCTTGTGATGAAAATGTCAAAGACTAGAAGGCATAGCTTAAAGTTAGGATGGGGCAATATTAAAAGGTAATGTTCGGCGCAAAATCGTTGTACACAGCGATGGGTGTCTGGAATGCGCTGCTCAGGGTGGTGGTTCAGGCAGATAAGATAGAGGCATTTAAGAGGATTTCGATACACACTTCGATATGCAGGGATTGCAGGAACATGGATCACGTGCGGAAGAGGTTAGTTTAATTTGGCATCATGCTGGGTGTGGATATTGTGGGCCAAAGGGTCTGTATCACTGTTGTATTCTGCTTTATCCTGATAAACCTATTCTGCATCCTCTCCAAAATCTGCAACCTCCTGTACTGTGTTGAGCAGAACAGCAAACAATACCCTAAATGTGGACTAACCGCACTTTTCACATGTTTTCACTTTGTTTTCACACTTTAAAGTTTACAGATCTGTATGCAGGGTGCATAATTTTGTAAATTAAACCATATGTTGATATTATCCAGGTCAGTCCTTGTGTGAAAGTCTGTCCATAAGAAGTGTCTGTGGCTTGTGTTCAGTATTAGTTAGGGATATGGTGAGAATAGAAAGATTTTAATTTTGGTGGTCATGCCCGTGGTTTGAAATGTAGCTTATTTTACATGTACGTTTTGTGTACCTTTTTTGAGATGATTGTGTGTATTTCACGAGAAGTTAGTGAAATGCTTCCTAAGTCTAATATTATGCACGGGTTATGCCATAAGCCGCCCAATATTCAGCACTAATCGAAGGAACATATGTACATAAATCACAAAACAGTTTAAAAGCACTAGGGTTATAGTAGTGAGTGGTTTTACACTTCTTGGAACTTGGAAAACTTTATTGTCATTCAGACCTTGCGGTATGAACGAAATTTCGTTGCCTGCAGTCATACATATAGTAAATAACAAAAACACACAATAAACACATATTTAACATCCACCACAGTGAGTTCACCAGACACCTCACTGTGGTGGAAGGCAAAAATCTTGTCTTTGTCTCTTCCCTTCTTCCTCTTCCTCTTCCTCTGCGCTGAGGCGACCCGGGCCTCCGATGTTGTGACCGCACCGGATGATGTAAATAAGTCCCGCGGGTGAACCGCGCTCCGCGAGCGGGCCGGTTCAACTCCGCGGCCCGGGGCGGTCGGAGCTGCCGAAGCCGCCGTCCTCCAGTCCAGCGGACGCAGCTGTTGCCGCGGGAGCTCCGGAAAAACAGGTCACCAACCTGTGACCTGCGAGCTCCCGACGATGTCGTCCACTGGGCCCGCGGCCGGGCCTCCGAAGTCTCTGCCGCCGCCACATCCACCAGAAAGCCGCCACAGCTCCGAGTCGGGCCGCCGGAACGCCTGAACCCACCGCAGCCCCGAAGTCGGCCAGCCCCGCGCTGGTGAGTCCTGGCTGGCTCTCCCTCCGGAGCCTCGGGTCGGTCGCAGTTGGAGGCCGCCAGCTCCGCGATAGGCCTCAGCGCAGACGGAGACGGAGACGGGGGATACGACAAGAAAAGTCGCGTCCCCCCAAGAGGAAGAGATTAAGAACATTTCTCCCACCCCTCCCACACACATACACTACATAATAACTCAAGACAAGAAAACAACAAATAAAAAGAAAAGTGAGGCGAGCGCTAGTGAGGATAGCGACTTGCTTTGGTGCAAGACGCTGAAATAGGGCATAATTTAATAGATTAATTTATGGTCATTAAACGGAGAGTCCTTCGAGAGACCAGTACTCCAGACTTTGCGGGAAATTGGGCAAGTGGTGGAAATGTCAATTTGGAACACTTTGGGAACAATGACCACAATTCTGTTTGTTTAAAGATGGTTATCAGAAAAGAAAAGTGTGGTTTTCGAATTAAAGTCCTGATTTTAATTGAATCAGATATAACGGTGAATATAAATTGATCTATCCCAGGTTTTATGGGAAGCAAAGGAAGAGATTACTAGAGCTGTTACTCTGACTGGGGCATCAACGGAATACTGCAAGGGGCAGTGGAGCATTGTTGCATTATATTCATCAATGGCTTGGATATGAACGTTGGTGGACCTACTGGATAGTGAATGAGAATATGGAAGAATAGAAAGGTACGTGGATCAGCTGCTAAGTTGAGAGGAGCACTGGCAGATAGAAGTTTGTCAGGACATAAGAGAGTATTAATTTTGGGATGGACAAATAGAACAAATGGCACAAATGACATGGGCAGTAGGTACAGAAGTGTGAAAACGCACACCTCCAGATTCAGGGACCGTCTCTTCCCAACTGTTCTCACGCAGTGAATCATCCTAACACAACAAGAGAGCAGTCCTGAACTACTATCTACCTCATTGGTGACCCTCAGACTATCTTTGATCGCCGAACACCGCCGCTCGGTCCGCAATAACCAACCCGACCTCCCGGTGGCTCAGCACTTCAACTCCCCCTCCCATTCCGTATCCGACCTCTCGGTCCTGGGCCTCCTCCACGGCCAGAGTGAGCAACACCGCAAGTTGGAGGAACAGCACCTCATATTCCGCTTGGGGAGTCTGCATCCTCTGGGCTTGAACATTGAATTTTCTCAATTCTGTTAACCCTTGCTGTCTCCTCCCCTTCCCACCTCTCCCTCAGCCCTCGGGCCCTGGCATTCCCACTCTCTCTATCTCTCTCCCCCACCCCAGTCGCACTAGCTTCTCATTTTCACACTACAAACAGCTTACAATGGCTTGTTCCCTTTATCATCGATACTTTTTTGCATATCTTTCATTCATTGTTCTTTATCTCTCCACATCACCGTCTATATCTCTCGTTTCCTTGATCCCTGACCAGTCTGAAGAAGGGTGTCGACCCGAAACGTCGCCCATCTCCTTCGCTCCTTAGATGCTGTTGCGCCCGCTGAGTTTCTCCAGCCTTTTGTGTACCCTCGATTCTCCAGCATTTGCAGTTCCTTCTTTAACACTTTGATCGGACATTACAGGATTTACCTTGCATTAAACGTTGTTCCCTTATCATGTATCTGTAAACAATAAATGGCTCGATTGTAGTCATGTATTGTCTTTCCACTGTCTGGTTATCATGCAAGAAAAGCTTTTCACTGTACCTCGAAACATGTGACAATAAACTAAACTAAACTGAACAGTGTTGTTTTGTTGGCAGATTTTAAGGAGACTGGATTATGAAGTGATTTCTCACTGATTTTACGCCAATGGCATACGGCAGTCTATGTGGGTAGAAATTGGGAATAGCTGGAGTGTAATTTGAGAAATGGAGCTGAATTAATTGTTTCAGATTACTGCATGGCTGGAAAGAATGGGACCAGTGCAGGGTCATTAAAGCAAACTCGTGTGCTCGGAGGAAGGTTTCCACGCTGTAGAGGGAGGGTATAAGTTATTTAGAAGGGTACTGTGATCGCAGGAAACCTACTATGAAATAAGATTAAAAGGGAAGAATTAGGTTGCACGGACAAATAGCACTACAAGTTGGCAGAACTCGAGTAAGAGAAGGGATGCCATGGTCAGAGGCGAACTCCAAGTGGAGTATGAGATTACAACGTGTAGCTTGTATTTAATTGCCTTTAATTCCAATTTCTCCTGGACTACCCATATTGAAGCAACTATTAAGAAAGCACACCAACGTCTCTACTGCCTTAGAAGGCTTATGACGTTTGCCATGTTCCCTACAACTCTCAACAACTTCTACAGATGCATCATAGAAAGCATTTTATCAGGATGCGTCACAGCTTGGTCTGATAAAAGCTCCATCCAACACCGCAAGAAATTGCAGTGAATTGTGAACGCAGCCCAGATCATCACACAAACCAACCCCTCCTATTGACTCCATTTATAGCTCACGCTGCCTCAGCAAGGCCAGCAGCATAATGAAGGATCAGTTGCACCTGGCCACGCCTTCTTCTCCCCTCTACCCTCTCTAATCGGGCAAAAGGTGTAGAAGTGTGAAAACCTTCATATTCAGGGACAGTTTCTTCATGCTATTGTCAGGAAACTGCATAACCCTACCACGATCAGAGAGCAGTGCTGAACTACTATCTACCACTTCGGCGACTCTCGGATTGTCCTTGATAGGATTTTGCTGGCTTTACGTTGCACTAAACGTTGTTCCCTTCTCATATATCATGGCGGTAATGTCGAGGATGAGGGTCCAGACTAAGAACGATCCAACCTACAAGACCTCAACGGCGGACCAGGCGGGCGAAGTTATCTTGAAATCAACAGCTGTGAAGGCGGATGAAAGCTGCAACAGATCCATCAGCTCCAGTCGTCTTGGTTCCCTTGCCATTGGAATGAGTTGATTGATTTGTGAAGGATCGTGTGCTTAATGGAGTGCAACATCGAGCACACGTTAAACAAACACACGCACAGGCGTCTTCGTTCTGTGAGCTGCAAAGCCAGGGTTGGATTCATAAGCCACCCGAGAGTCCATAAAAACAACAGAACATAGGCCATCATCCTCGACCTCGAGGGATCGCCACGACGACGGATCGTGTATCTGTACACTGTAATGGCTCGATTCATGTATTGTCTTTCTGCTGACTGGACAGAACTGAATTATCATTAGACCTGGCTAAAACGGTAAGCGAACTGGTGCCAAATGTTCCCGTGTACGACACGTTGCTGTAAGATAGAGCGGGGTAGAATGGAGGGGTGGAACTAGGGCTGAGTGACGAGTGAGCTGTGACGCCGCAGAGATAGGATGTCCCGTGATGGTAGAAAATCCATCTATTCATAGATAGGGACGGCACAATGGTGCAGCTGGTAGAACTGCTGCCTCACAGCTCCAGACGTCATGGGTTCGATGTTGACCTCAGGTGCTATCTATATGGAGTGTGTTTGTTCTTTACGTGACCGCAAAGGTTTTATCGGGTGATCCGGTTCACTCCCACATCCCAAACACGTGCGTATTTAAGGTTAATTGCCCTCTGTATAATGTGCAGAGAGTTGCTGCGAAAGTGGAAAAACAAAGCTAGGGCCAACCAACGATCACCCTCACACGCTGACTACCCCTAATCAGCCCTTGTTTTTTCCAACTGCCGGGAGATCCTTTCTCTCGGAATCCTTTCCAATAACTCTCTCATCACCTTTGTGGATCACTGGCCGTTAGTTCCCAGGTTTCTCCATATAGACACTCTAGAATAAACTGGTATTTCACCCATGGCTGGGAACCGCTCTGGTTTAAGCTTCCCAAGTGAAATATCAGATGTTGTTCCGCTAATTTGCTTGTTACCTCACTCTGACAGTGGAGGAGCCCCAAGACAGAGAGGTCTGTATGGGAATGGGAAGTGGAGTTAAAATGTTTGGAGATCGGGAGATCGCGGACTGATTGCAAGTTTCCAAGGCGGACTGATTGCAAGTTATCTTCCCTTGGCACGAGAGAGAGATAGAAAGGGAGAGAGAGAGAGAGAGAGAGAGAGAGAGAGAGAGAGAGAGAGTCCCGGTGGAGGTCTCTCTACAACGGTGTCTTCCCCCTTTACGTTGGGTACCTGTAGTGGAGAGTTTTGCACAGAGCCTTGGCGTGCAGTAAACTTTTGAGTCGGTTCACGGGCTCGCTGGCCACCTGTATTTTCAGCGGCGAGGTAGAGACCGTGTTACACGTGTATATGGAGTGTGTCCGGTTGCTGCCCCTTTACGAATATCTGAAGGGGTTGCTCCTGAAATTCTGGTTGCATTTTAGTCCCACGATCCTGGTGTTTGGGCACAAGGCAGGGAGTGGGAATGGCCGATCGGGGGGGAATATGCCTGTCGGTTTGCTCCTGGGCCTGGCCAAGATGGCCCACTCGCGGGTCCAGGCAGCGGGCGGTCGATGCGCGAGTCCATGGAGACGGAACACGCGGTGTCCACGGGGACTCTGGAGGCGAGAGTCGTTGGTATGCTTTCTTGGGCATTACTTGGATATGTTTAGTGCAGGACAAATAGTTGGCGATATTTACTCCTCAGAGAAGCTTTCAACTGTCTCCACAACGACGCCGTCAATGCATACTAGACGCGTGCCTGGTCTGTACAGCGCCTCGCTCTCTGAAGTCGATAACAGGTTTTGATTCGGCACATTGCTAAGCAATAAGAATGTCTTCAACGCAGGTATACTTTGAGGAGGGATGAGGGATATTCCAGCGGGCATGGTACTCAGACACATCTGTTCCGCAGACGACCTGTTGCGGAATCGGTAGGTTAGCGGGTAAATGAAGTACGGGGCATGTCTCTACTGACTAATATATGAAATATATTTAACAATTACATGAACGGAACTGAGACGAGTTATCGGCGAAGGTTAGAACAAGAGTCAGCAGGTGACAATCACGAGATAAAGGGCTCTGATTCTGTGATGACGTGTTCATTGTCCTTTTTGTGTTGAAATGAGAAGCAGCGTTTGTGTGAAGGAATAGGGACAATGGAGACCTTATAGTCGCCAGCTCCAGTGTTACATCCGCACCAGTTTCAAGAGATTACTCGAAAACCGGGTTACATGGCTAATCGCGTTCTTCACCTCCTCTCTGAATTTTTTCTGTGTCATTCCGTAGATACACGTGTTGGCGCAGGAGTTGACATAGATAAGTAGGACACCCACCTCATTGGCGATATATGAGGGACTCGTATGATTTCCATCGGCGGGACTGACAGTGACTCGAGTGCAGACGAAGGTCACAGTTTCCGTTGTCCACAGCAGTATATAGACGCCGGACACAGTGAAGAGTAAAACTATGGATTTACGCCGATTCTCCGCCTCAGTGTCATTGCCTTCCAGCCCTTTCAGCCGCCGGCGGACCCTGCTGGCCGCTAAGATGTTCCTGACCGTCAGACCGTTGAAGAATAGGATTAGAAGGAAAGGGAGGAATGAGAGAGAGATGCTACACATCCAGGAGAACATGATCCACCAGATGGAGGTCAGATAGGCGGCTTTGGGCCAGCACCCCCAGTTCACATTGTCCTTGGTGAAGCGCGGCTCGTACATGAACTGAAAGGGGATGTACTTTATGCAGCTCAGCGCACACATGGACACAATGACTGTGACGGCCGTCCTATCCGTGCAATATGTGAGTCTCAGCTTCGGGCAGCAAATGCTGACAAAACGGTCAAAGGTGAAAGACACGGTTAACCAGACGGAGTAGTCCAGGGTGACGATCCGCAGGTAAACGTCGGAAGGACACACTGCGCTGAGGGAGAGGAAAGAGTTCGGGTTGTAGTAACCGTAGATTCCTTGCAGCAACACGTGGAAGATGATCACCAGCAGACCGGACATTGCCATCGCCAACATGTAACGCGTGATTCCTTTGGTGAGACCACACTTTCCCCGGCACAGGATCGCAGCCGTCAGTACGTTCGCTGGAGGAAGCACAGAACACTTCGATATAATTATATAAACAGAGCAACCAATATAATAGAACACAAAGTTTCTGCGTTCAGTGCGATGCCATCAATTCAGATGAATTGAATCGCGGAGGCAACCAAAAGTAAAGATAATTCGTTCATTAGTGAAAGGAATGCAAAAACATCATCACGTGTTGCTATTGTACTGCGTTTCGCTTGGTTGTATTTGTTTAGTTTAGTTGAGAGCTACAGCGCGGAAACAGGCCCTTCGGCCTACCGTGACCGCGCCCACCAGTGGTCCCCGCATATCAACACAATCCTACACACAATAAGCACATTGTTTCACATTTACCAAGCCAATTAACCTACATACCTGTCCGCCTGTGGAGTGCGGGAGGAAACCAAAGATCTCGGACAAAATCATCGTGGTCACGGGGAGAACACGCAAACTGCGTACAGCAGGCGTAGTCGGAATCGACCCCAGATCGTCGGCGCTGTGAGGCAGTAACTGAGGCAGCGCTGTGAGGCAGCAACTCTACCGCTGCGCCACCGCGCCCGCCCCCTACTATTTGTGTACAGTATTATATGCTCTGTTTGGATAGCGCGCAAAACAATGCTTTTTTTTCTGTATTTTGGTACAGGTGACAATAGTAAACCTTAGCAAACCTAAACATACCCACTGACCTACTCCCCAAAATAACTGCAGAACAAGCCTACGTTCGACGCTTGTCGCTAATATCACCTGGCGCCATTCACAGCAAGTATGTGCACCAACATACCAATGGACTTCTCATGAAAGGACATCGAGCTGACACAATGAAAGTGTTTCTTTGTCCACGGAAGGAGTCTGCCCCAGTACCTGACCCAGACAGAATCACTGTCTACAGTATTGTGCTTCTTGTTGGTAAAAGAGCGCACACTGGCACAGCTAGTAGAGGTGCTGCCGCACAGCGCCAGAGACACGGGAGTACATGTGAAAGTGAGATGACATAAAAACAGTGTGAATGGGCGATTGATGATCAGTGTGGCCACCGTGGGTCCATGCTGTATCTCGAAACTGAACTACAATTATGATTACGCCTAGTTATTGGTTACCGGTTACAAGGCGACTCAAAATGAACAGTATAATGGAATGTGGGTGTTAGAAACCCAAATTTCTATACAATTATTGGTGAAAATATTTAGTTGGCAGCATCTATGAGATAGAGAGGCGGGATTTAATATTTCAGGAAGATATTTATTACGCGGACCTCGAACGTTGTTTAACTGTCAGAGAAGAAGGAGTGTTGGTGGGAACACTGATGTGTGCATTGTGGCGAGGACTCCTTGTGGCGAGGAATCCTTAGAGTGGGAGAGAAAATGGGAAGGTGCCGAGTGAGAAAACAACTTGCTGAATGGGAACAAATGGCGAATCTTTGCACACAGGGCGAGGAAGAGCGAAAAAGCAGACAGAAAGATAGGATAAGGGGGATAGAGGAGAAAGAGAAATGGAGAGATAGTGAGAAAAAGAGACGAGCGGCGAAATAGATATAGAAGAAGACTGGGAGAAGCAGGGATAGGAAAGAGGAAGGCAAAAGGTGACGGAGAGAAACACATAGTAAGAAAGAAAGATAGATAGATAGCGAGAGAGAGAGAGATAGATAGATAGATAGATAGATAGAGAGAGAGAGAGAGAGAGAGAGAGAGAGAGAGAGAGAGAGAGAGAGAGAGAGAGAGAGAGAGAGAGAGAGAGAGAGAGAGAGAGAGATTGAGAGAGAGAGAGAATAACTGATTGTTTGTATAGAGATAGTTTGAGAGAGATAAACAGACAGAAAGGAAAGCAGAGAAAAAGTGACGGAGAGAGGCCGAGATAGAAAAAGAGCGAGAGAGGTAGAAAGAAAGAAAGATAAGGAGAATTAAGCATACGGAGAGAGAGTGGAAGAAACACTGGGGATACCGAGGCAGAAAGGTAAATGATCGGGTACATTGGGACTAAGCAGCAACGCGTTGATCAACGTGACCGGACTTACCAGGGAAGCCAAACGCCGCCAGAATTGGATAAGAAACCTCCTTCACGTACAGAATCAGAGCCCGCCCCATTGTGCCAGAGTCGCAGTGTCGACAGCGAACCCGGGGACACGATGGAGCAGGGAGCGGGGCTGAGATACCCATTTATATCCCCGTCAATCCTCCAGTGGATTTCAGGAGTAAACGTTCAATGACATTAATCACAAGCTCTTGAACAAACAACTTTTCACCCCCTGATAAATTAACTAATTCTAATCATCTCTAGGTGGAGGATTGCTTGGTGTGAAAAAAATAATGTGGAGGGGGGGGGCTCTTTCTCGCCCGTCCCTTGAACCAAGGATCAATGTGACATTTTTCTCGGACATTTTCGAGAATCGGAAATCCGATATATGATCCTGGGTAGCTTACAACCCACGGGGGTGAACATTGATGTCGTCAATTTTAGAGACCACCCCACACTCCCCCCCCCCCCCCCCCCCCCATACCTCACTCCACCTTTCCCCTCGCTTGCCTGTGCCCCCTACCCTGGTGCACACCCATTTCTCGCTCTCTCCCTCCTTTCCTCCTCCCCACCCCCTTGCACATATATTCCTCCTTCTGGAATTAATCCTCCATCACTCCTATACACTCCTTATTGGACACCCTTTGTTCTCCCTGTCTCCCTTTTGTCTCATTTTGAGATCCTTTGTTCCCACTACCTTTATCTCCTTTCAACCGTAGACGTTGTGTGCACATCTGGCACTCAAATCCTCCCGTCACCTTTATCCACCTATCCCTTGTCAAGCGTTGCCCCTCCGCTCGCACCCCGGACCGCTACAGTAGCGGCTATACGCCAGCATTCTGCCCTTCCCCATTCCACTATCATCTGAAGAAAGGTTCGACCTGAAGCGACTCAGACCCGTTCCATCCACAGATGCCGCCTGACACGTCCTCATCACATCGTGGTCAATACATGATGCTGAGGGCGTGAGACAGCTTAATTCGATGGTCCCTTTGGAAACATAGAAACGTAGCAACATAGAAAATAGGTGCAAAGTAGGCCATTCGGCCCTTCGAGCTAGCACCGCCATTCAATATGTTCATGGCTGATCATCTAAAATCAGTAGGTAAAAAAAAATGCTGGAGAAATTCAGCGGGTGCGGCAGCATCTATGGAGCGAAGGAAATAGGCAACGTTTCGGACCGAAACGTTGCCTATTCCCTTCGCTCGTTACAGTGGCTTGCAAAAGTTTTCATACCCCTTGAACTTTTCCACATTTTGTCACGTTACAACCACAAACGTAAATGTATTTTATTGGGATTTTATGTGATAGACCAACACAAAGTGGTGCATAATTGTGAAGTGGAAGGAAAATAATACATGGTTTCCAAATTTTTTTACAAATAAAATACTAAAAGGTGTGGCGTGCAAATGTATTCTGCCCCCTGAGTCAATACTTTGTAGAACTACCCTTCGCTGCAATTACAGCTGCATGTCTTCTGTGGTATGTCTCTACCTGCTTTGCACATCTTGAGACTGAATGTTTTGCCCATTCTTCTTTGCAAAATAGCTCAAGCTCAGTCAGATTGGATGGAGAGCATCAGTGAACAGCAATTTTCAAGTCTTGCCAGAGATTCTCAATTGGATTTAGGTCTGGACTTTGACTGGGCAATTTTAACATATGAATATGCTTTGATCTGAACCAATCCATTGTAGCTCTGGCCGGATGTTTAGGGTCGTTAGCCTACTGGAAGGCGAGCCTCCGCCCCAGTCTCAAGTCTTTTGCAGACTCTAACAGGTTTTCTTCCAAGATTGTCCTGTATTTGGCTCCATCCATCTTCCCATCAACTCTGACCAGCTTCCATGTCCCTGCTGAAGAAAAGCATCCCCACAGCATGATGCTGCCACCACCATGTTTCACAGTGGGGATGGTGTGTTCAGGGTGATGTGCAGTGTTAGTTTTCCGCCACACATAGCGTTTTGCATTTAGGCCAAAAACTTCCATTTTGTTCTCATCAGACCAGAGTCTCTGCCTCCACATGTTTACTGTGTCCTCCACATGGCTTGTGGCAAACTACAAAAGGTACTTCTTATGGCTTAGTTTCAACAATGGCTTTCTTCTTGCCACTTTTCCATAAGGGCTCTATTTGTGGAGGGCACGACTAATAGTTGTCCTGTGGACAGATTCTCCCACCTGAGCTGTGGATCTCTGCAGCTCCTCCAGAGTTACCATGGGCCCCTTGGCTGCTTTTCTGATCAATGCTCTCCTTGCCCGGCCTGTCAGTTTAGGTAGACGGCCATGTCTTGATAAGTTTGCAGTTGTGCCATACTCTTTCCATTTTCGGATGATGGATTGAACAGTGCTCCATGAGCTGTTCAAAGCTTGGGATTTTTTATAACCTAACCCTGCTTTAAACTTTATCCCTGACCTGTCTGGTGTGTTCCTTGGGCTTCATGATGCTGTTTGTTCACTAATGTTCTCTAACAAACCTCTGAGGCCTTCGCAGAACAGCTGTATTGATACTGAGATTAGATTACACACATGTGGACTCTATTTACTAATTAGGTGACTTCTGAAGGCAATTGGTTTCACTGGATTGTATTTAGGGGTGTCAGAGTAAAGGGGGCTGAATACATTTGCACGCCACTCTTTTCAGTTTTTTATTTGTAAAAAAAATGGAAAACCATGTATCATTTTCCTTCCACTTCACAGTTATGAGTCATTTTGTGTTGGTCCATCACATAAAATCCCAATAAAATACATTTTATTATAATATATTAATGATCTGGATGAGGGAATTGAATGCAACAAGTTTGTGGATGACACGAAGCTGGGGGGCAGTGTTAGCTGTGAGGAGGATGCTATGCTATAAGGTGACTTGGATAGGTTGGGCGAGTGGGCAAATGCCTGGCAGATGCAGTATAATGTGGATAAATGTGAGGTTATCCATTTTGGAGGCAAAAACAGGAGGGTAGACTTTCATCTGAATGGTGGCCGATTAGGAAAAGTGGAGATGCAACGAGACCTGGGTGTCATGGTACACCAGTCATTGAAAGTAGGCATGCAGGTGCAGCAGGCTGTGAAGAAAGCGAATGGTATGTTGGCATTCATAGCAAAAGGATTTGAGTACAAGAGCAGGGAGGTTCTACTGCAGTTGTACAGGGTCTTGGTGAGGCCACACCTGGAGTATTGCGTACAGTTTAGGTCTCCTAATCTGAGGAAAGACATTCTTGCCATAGAGGGAGTACAGAGAAGGTTCACCAGACTGATTCCTGGGATGGCAGGACTTCCATATGAAGAAAGACTGGATAGACTCGGCTTGTACTCGCTGGAATTTAGGAGATTGAGGGGAGATCTTCTAGAGACTTACAAAATTCTCAAGGGGTTGGATAGGCTAGATGCAGGAAGATTGTTCCCGATGTTGGGGAAACTGCAGAACAAGGGGTCACAGTTTAAGGATAATGGGAAAGTCTTTTAGGAACGAGATGAGAAGATCTTTTTTCACACAGAGAGTGGTGAGTCTGTGGAATTCTCTGCCACAGAAGGTCGTTGAGGATAGTTAATTGGACATATTTAAGTGGGAGTTAGATGTGGCCCTTGTGGCTAAAGGGATCGGGGGGTATGGAGAGAAGGCAGGTACAGGATACTGAGTTGGATGATCAGCCATGATCATATTGAATGGCGGTGCGTGCTCGAAGGGCCGAAAGGCCTACTCCTGCACTTATTTTCTTTGATTCTATGATTCTACACATGTGAATTAAGTAAAATACCTGAGCAAAAGGAGGCTGCAGATTTTTGGTTATTGAATAGAGCTACTACTCGTGGAAAAAGGCTGTTCATGTCTGACTGTGGCAGCATTGACAGTCCGTAGTCGCCTTCCAGGGGGAAGTGATTCAAAGAGTTTTTGGCCAGGGTGAGAGGGGTCAGAGATTATGTTACTCGCTCGCTTCCTGGCCCTTGCAGTGTACATTTTGTCAATGGGAGGATGGTTGCAGCCATAACCTTATCAGCTGATCGGACGATTCGCTGCAGCCTCCGGATGTCGTGCTTGGAGGCTGCGCCAAATCAGGTCATGATGGAGAAGGTGAGGACAGACTCTACGATGGCCGTGCAGAATTGGACCATCATTGCCTGTGGCAGATTGTGCTTCCTCAGCTACCGAAGGAAGTACATCATCTGTTGTGCTTTTTTGAAAAGTGGAGTTGCATTGGTTAGCCGCCCATCCACAGGAACTGATCCAGAGTCGAGACCCATCGTAGCATGAACACACAGTACATTCCGTAAATATACAATAAACGTTACAGAAGTTAAAGATGGATATTACTTCTGTGCATCGGATGGGTATTGTGACAAACAGATGACGTGACCATTAGTTATCGGGTTGAGTACAATGTTAGACATCTTAGCCGGCTGACGTTTCAGATCTCTTCACACATTATTCGCGGTAATTGAAGAGTTAAATTAATTCGCGCCACCTAGTGGCATCGAGGAAGTGATGGACGCACCAACAGACCAGTTCGCTAGAATTTGGAAAAGACAAATGAATCTGATTAAGTTGCAAGGTGGCCGGGAAATGTTAGCTCTGTCTCCTTTCCCACGGGTGTAGCCTGCTCGGCACCTTTATATCAGATTTTATGTTTCAGATTTCATATTTACCGCATCTCCAACTTTTATTTTCACCCAACATCCATAGAAACAAAGGCCTGACTGAAATCCATATAGACAACATCCACTGCTTTACCCTCATCAATTTCCCTAGTAACCGCTTCAAAAATTTCAAGAAGGTTTGTCAAACATGACCTTCCAGGCACAAATCCATGTTGACTGTTCCTTATCAGACCCTGTTTATCCAGATGCTTATATATATTATCTCTAAGTATCCTTTCCATTAATTTGCCCACCACTGACGTCAAACTACCAGGTCTATAATTGGTAGGTTTATTCTTTGAACCCTTTTTAAACAATGGAACAACATGCACAGTACGCCAATCCTCCGGCACTATTCCCGTTTCTAATGACATTTGAAATATTTCTGTCATAGTTCCTGCAATTTCTACACTAACTTCCCTCAATGTCCTAGGGAATATCCTGTCAGGACCTGGAGACTTATCCCTTGATTCCACTAGCTCCTAGAGCTCTATCCAACTCTCTCTTAACTCCATCCAGTGATTTGGCCTCCAGTGATTTGGCCTCCACTGCCCTCTGTGGCAGGGAATTCCGCAAATTCACAACCCTCTGGGTGAAAACGGTTTTTCTCGCCTCAGTCTTAAATGGCCTCCCCTTTATTCTAAGACTGTGGCCCCTGGTTCGAGACTCACCCAAAATTGGGAACATTTTTCCTGCATCTAGCTTGTCCAGTCCTTTTATAATTGTATATGTCTCTATAAGATCCTCCCTCATCCTTCTAAACTCCAGTGAATATAAGCCTAGTCGTTTCAATCTTTCCTCATATGACAGATCCCATGGAGCAATCTCGTGAACCTACGCTGCACTGCCTCAATCACAAAGATGTCCTTCCTCAAATTAGGAGTACACAATACTGCAGAAGTGGTCCAACAAGGCCCTGTACAACCTGTACAACTGCAGAAGAACCTCTTTACTCCAGTACAGAAATCCTCTTGTTATGAAGGCCAACATTCCATTAGCTTTCTAACATTCCATTAGCTTTCTCCGGCTCTAATCACCTATCTGTGTAATTAGAAACTAATTGCACTTTATTCTTGCCTCAATACAATCAATTCGCTCTCTAGATTCAACCACGCACTAAGGACATCTTGCCTGTTAATTTACTAATCCGCATATATTGTGTGCAGTTTTGGTCCCCTAATTTGAGGAAGGACATTCTTGCTATTGAGGGAGTGCAGCGTAGGTTTACAAGGTTAATTCCCGGGATGGCGGGACTGTCATATGTTGAGAGAATGGAGCAGCTGAGGTTGTACACTCTGGAGTTTAGAAAGATGAGAGGGGATCTAATTGAAACATTTAAGATTGTTAAGGGCTTGGACACGCTAGAGGTAGGAAACGTGTTCCCGATGTTGGGGGAGTCCAGAACCAGGGGCCACAGTTTAAGAATAAGGAGTACGCCATTAAGAAAGGAGACGAGGAAACACTTTTTCTCACCGAGAGTGGTGAGTCTGTGGAATTCTCTGCCTCGGAGGGCGGTGGAGGTAGGTTCTCTGGATGCTTTAAAGAGAGAGATAGATATGGCTTTTAAAAATAGCGGAGTCATGGCATATGGGGAGAGGGCAGGAACGAGGTACTGAATGGGGATGATCAGCCATGATCACATTGAATGGCGGTGCTGGCTCGAACGGCAAAATGGCCTACTCCTGCACCTATTGTCATATCTCTAGGATGTGAGGGACGGACGGAAGCGAAACTCCAGGGAAAACCCACGCATTCACATGGAGAACATGCAAACTTAATGGGGACAGTCGGAGGTCAGGATCGAAAGCGGGTCGCTGTACCTGTGTGATAAAATAACTTGGCGTCATGCAGCTCGATTAGCTGACAAATATTACCGTCGTTCTATCCGTGGCATCTGCAATGCTTATGGAAACACTGAAGTGTTGTCGTGCTATCTGTATCCACGACCACCTCAAACAATGCATCCAGATTTTGCGAATTATATGCCTGAAAATATTATCCTCAAACACCCTTTAAATGTACCACACCTCACTATAAATCATTACTCTCTAGTAATAGACATCTCTGTCCTCTGACACGTCTGTTCATAACCCCCACCCCGCCCCGTTCCAATTTTACATAGGTCGAAAGAGCCTCGCCCAGAATAATACACTATAAAGGAAACGCCGCTGCTTATCCACCTCCCCTCATAGACGAGATAATCCACCCTAGGCAAACATCTTGGTAAATCACCAAAACGACATCTTTATTCAGCGTGGCGACCAGAATGCGCACGGAATTCCACCTGCGGCCTACCCCACGTGTTATATTTTTGCTCCACATCCCACTTCCATTCATAATCTGCGACTTCCGGTGGCGTCAATGGTGTGATGAGAGACGCTGCTGTTTTGCTCTGCTCCCGAAGAATGCTTTAAAGAGCTAAAATACGAGTTGGAAAACGGGAGAGTTCTAAAAATAACTACTGGAGCTGTTATTTAATTGTGTGTTATCAGAAATCCTGCTGATAACGGAGAATAACGGCAGTTTTAAATGAAAAAAGGGAAACCTCGCCAGAAGCCTGCAAAAGCTGTTGCAAGACCTGTTACAAGAGCCTACTTGAAAAAAACTCCTCAATCCCCTCAAATATCAGCTGGAAGCTGGAAGAGAAGCTGACTCTCGAAATCCTTCCACAGAAACGACTTCAATGGCGGAACAAAGGGGCCAAATGGAAGAACTGGAAAGTATGTATCAGCTTCAGTAACAGCTTCAGTCACTGAAACTATTTCTAAAGTGACACGAGAGGGGAATGTCGTGCTGGACAATAGCCTCTCTGAAAAAATTAAACAAGGTAATGATACGCTGATGGGGAAAATTGATGACTTAACCAAAGATGTGGTTGAGATTGAGGAGGCTTTAAACATAAAAATTAAGCACGTTGATAAAGAATGTAATAAAATGCTGGATGCAATGCTTAAGTCTACTGATGTGGCTATGGAAGGAATGGAGAATATAATAACCGAGATGACTAAGGAGATAAAGAGACTAAAAAAGGAACACGAAAACACTGGGCGAAGGGGGGGGGGGGGGGGGGGGGGGTTGTCTTGCTAAAGTGAAGAATAAATGTCTGGACTTGGAAGCGAGATCGAGGAGGCAGAATTGAGAATAGTTGGAGTAAAAGAAGGAAAGGAGAGTGGACAAAACCTTCAGGAGTTTGCTGCCAAATTACTTAAACAAGTACTTAAGCTGCCTGAAGCCCCGAGAATAGATGTGGCTCACCGGGTTCGACGTAAGGCTCAAGCAAGCCCAACTGCCCCCCCCTCCCCCTCCAAGACTTATTATTGTGAAATGTTATGACATTTCAGCCCTGGAATGAATTATGAAACAGATTCCATATGGAGCGAATTTTATGTTTGGAGAAGATAAACTAAGATTCTTCCGTGATTTTCCAGCTGAAGTCATGGAAAAGAGGGATAAGTTCACAAAGACAAGGCTACTGAAAGAGGTTTCGGGAGTAAGATATGGAATAGTATATCCTGCGAAAATGAGAAATACTTATAACTCTGTTGAACGTGCCTTCACAGATCCAGAAGAGGCATTTAAATATGCACAAAGTATCACAGAGGAGGACCACTGATCATCAGGAGTCGGTCTCCCACAATAACACAGAGGAGAAGCGGGGAAGAAAGGACTGTGTTTCTTTTTTTTTAATATACAAAAAAGACTGCTCTGGTCAAGATGGCGAAGTTTCCTCGAGGCGTTGTTATCAGAACTGAACGAGGAAGAGGACACAAATGTCGGCTCAGACACAGGGCAGATCCATCTTCAGAATTTAATCCGTCCAAGTCGGTACACAGGTAAGCAAAAACAGAGACAACAGTATAATCTAGGAGCAGGCAAAGCCAGTGGTCGAAAAACAGGCAATGGTCGAGATCACAAGGTCACAAGATTTCTAGAGCTGGAACGAGGTGATACCAAGTAGCATATACAACGAACTAGCAATGAGAACTAAAACACAGAGGGCTTAAATACAGATTAACAGGGGATAACGAGACACAGGTGAAACACATCAGGGCGGGGCCAACAATCACATGAGGGTAAACGACATGACAGGAAATGGGACCTGGAACAAGAGGAGATGTGAGACACCAAAATAAAACAAGAATGCAAACTCTAATACTAAAAACCAATAAGAAACAGAAACTAGGTCAAACGCGTGACCTGACAGTTGTCTAGACATTTATCTTTGGAACGTTAACTCAAGGACGGACTTTATGTTTCACTTCAACAAGGACTGGAAAACAAGAAAAACCGTGGTGGGGAAAAAAACGGAATTTGGAAATATGGCAAAATATTATCAATGGACTTGTATATAGAAATTTATGATTTAAGAAACATACAATTATATACTAACATAAAATATAACTAATACAATTGTGTAATATTAAGGCACAGCCTAATAATGACTGATGTTTATTTCATGATGCTAATTACTTGCTAAATATAAGAATAGCGAGTGATATGTATTAATAATATACTAACAAATTTTATGGATATAGTACATCTGTTCTAAACTGTGCGTAAAGGGGGGGAGGAGACTCAGATACTTGAAAGTTATCCAAGGGTCTGAATCTGGTTAACCCCTTGGAACCTGCTGTTGTCTAATACCAAAGCTTGAGACTAAATTGTAATAATTCTCGGCATATCGGTGATGTGGATATATAACTAACATAATTACTGTTATATCTAAGTATATACTTAATGTTGGAAACTATTTTTTTCTGTTTTTCCTCTCTGAAGATATATTCCAATAGAGAGATTAGAAATGTGTTTTATTTTATATATATTTTTTTAACTGTATCGGTCTCTCTTCCAATTAATAATAATTGGTCAAAGGGGGGCAGAGCGAATTATATAAAAACAGATATATTTATTTTTGGATATTATAATCTCACTTTTTGTTTGTTAATTTCACGACTTTACACTTTCTGGTCTTTTCTAAGGTCTATTCTGAAGGGGAGATGCCAATACAACTTAACAGCTGGGGATGACCATCTTTCACCTAGAGATCTGAGGTTCTTGGTTGCACCATATGAAGTAAAGGTATTAACATGACCCATAATACAAGTCTCTGGAATTCTCTGCCACAGAAGGTAGTTGAGGCCGGTTTATTGGCTATATTTAAGAGGGAGTTAGATGTGGCCCTTGTGGCTAAAGGGATCAGGGGGTATGGAGAGAAAGCAGGTACAGGATACTGAGTTGGATGATCAGCCATGATCATATTGAATGGCGGTGCAGGCCCGAAATGCCGAATGGCCTACTCCTGCACTTATTTTCTATGTTTCTATGTTTCTATAAACAAAAGATAACTGGAGGGATCATGTTCTGTAGCTGGAATATAAGGGGCGCTAATGAACCAATTAAAAGGGGTAAGATCTTTGCCCAATTAAAAGCACTCAACAGTGACATAATTTGTTTACAAGAAACACATCTGAAACATCAAACACAGATAAGACAGAAGGCAAATTGAATTGTGCAACATACTACACTTCAGTTACTTCTAAATCTAGAGGCACGGCTATTATCATTCTTAAAGATATACCATTTAAATTAAAGTATACCTTGGCAGATAAACATGGGAGGTACGTCATAGTTATGGGAGAAATACATTCTACTCCACTTACTTTGATAAATTTTTATGCTCCTAATTTTGACAACCTCCAATTCTTTAGCAAAATTCTGGATACAATTTCCGAACTTAACTATCAAAATGTGATAATAGGGGGAGATTTTAATCGTGTTTTAGATCCATATCTGGATAAATCAGCAAAACAAAAAAGGATTAACATAAAATCTAAAACTAGTGAACTCCTAAATACATACATAAAAAAATACCAACATAACAGATGTATGGAGGATCGCTAACCCAGTAGGTAGTGAATACTTATTTTATTCAACGGTACATAAAACATATTCACGTATTGATTATTTCTTAGTGGACACGAAATTAATTCCATATACATATAATTCTATATATCATAATAGTATTATTTCTGATCACTCCCCGTTAACCTTTTCTTTAAAATTAGTAGGAATGCCTGATAAAAAATCGTTCTGGAGGTTTAACCCCCAAATCTTAAACAACTCACAAGATTGCACATATTTGAAAGAGCAGATGACATTCTTCTTTGAGACAAATGATACACCAGACACTTCACCTTCCTTATTATGGGAAACTTTTAAGGCATTTATTAGAGGAACCATAATTTCATATCAATCTTTCAAAAATAAAAAGAATAACACTGAACAATTGCAGAAAGAACAAGAAATTAGACAATTATATTTAGAAAATGCCAAAGAACCAACTATAGTTAAACCTAATAAGATAACAATACTAAAATATAAATTAAATACAATTTTATCGGCCAGAATAATATTATTTCAAATTAGAAAACAAGAAAACTTCGAATTTGGTGATAAACCACATAAACTCTTAGCACGCCAACTGAAATAATGGGAAACAGAAAATACAATTACTAAAATTAAATCAGGCAAAGGGGAATCATTAACACTACCTAAAGATATTAATAAAAGATTTGCTCAATTTTACCAAATTTATATACATCGAAAACCTCTGCAAATAATACCCAAATTACAAATTTCTTAGATAATTGTAATCTTTCAAACTTAAATATGTTGGAACAAGAGGAATTAGGAGTTCATATTACACTTCAGGAAATAGAAGAAACAATAAATGTGTTGAAGAATGGCAAAACGCCAAGACCAGATGGCTTTAGTAATGAATTCTATAAACGATTCTACGAGATCATTTCTCCACGCCTGCAAGATTTATATATATACGCTTTTAAAGAAAATAAACTACCAGAAACACTAACTGAGTCAACTATTATACTTATACCTGAAAAGGATAAAGATCTAGAAGACCAAGGCTCATATAGAGCCATAGCACTCCTAAAAACAGATAAAAAAATATTAGCAAAGACCCTAGCGAGAAGATTGTGTAAATATGTTAGCAAACTCCCGGACCAAACGGCGTTTCTACCAAAGAGATACTCATTTAACAATTTGAGACGGCTGTTTAATATAATGTACTCACATAATACTGAAGAAGAAGACCTAGCAATTATTTCATTGGATGCAGAAAAAATCTTTTGATCAAGTAGTATTTAAAGTATTGCAAAAATTTAATATTGAAGAAAACTTTATCTCATGGGTAAAATTGTTATACGATAAGCCGATGGCATGAATACGGACTAATAATATATTGTCCCCGAAATTCCAATTAGCAAGGGGCAATAGACAGGGGTGCGCATTATCGCCCCTGCTATTTGCACTAGTGATAGAGCCTTTAGCAGAAAGTATAAGAAGTCATCCGAATATTCATGGATATAATACCAAACACTCAAATAATAAAATCTCATTATATGCAGACGACATATTATTATATATTACAAATTAGCAAATTAGCATACCAAATATACTAAATTTAATAGAGCAATTTGGTTCCCTTTCAGGATATAGAATAAACTGGAACAAAAGCGAAATGATGACGATAAAACCTCAAGAGCCGACACATCTGTTGAAATTCCCTTTTAGAATTGCAACAGAAAAATTTAAGTATTTGGGCATCCAAATTACTAGGAAATATAAATAATTACTCAACACAAACTATATGCCGTTCTTAACAATATTAATTGGGTTGATTACTTTTTGGAAAACACTGCCGATGTCCTTAATAGGCAGAATAAATGCGATAAAAATGATCGTTCTTACCGCAAATACTGTACCTATTTCAATCAATACCAATATACTAACCAAAAACATTATTTAAAAAACGAGATTCTGATATTACAAACTTCATTTGAGACTATAAATCACACAGAATTCACACAAAGCACCTGTGCAAATCTAAAGAATCAGGGGGACTGACACTCCCTAACATTGTATTACTATTGGGCAGTGAATATTAAAAATATAATCTACTTGTTGGACAGTTCTGCCCAACAGGTAGATTGGATAAGAATGAAGTAAGAGGACTGTTTCCCTTACAATATAGGAGCGATCCTTCTATCCACGACGAAACTGAACAATATAATGTATAAGAAGAATCCAACTATTCACAGTTTCATACGAATTCGGAAGCAAATAAAATTAACTTTAAAATCAAGAAATGTATCGCTTCTTTCTCCAATAGCTAATAACCCTTCATTCAAACCATCTATTATTGATAAAACGTTTATCCATTGGGAAATAATAGGAATTAGAATGATGGGAGATATGAATGAAATAGGAAAACCTTTATCATTCCATCAATTACAACTAAAATATAATTTGAAAAGTAATCAATATTTTAAATATCTTCAATTTCAAGATTATTTGAAAATTATATATACAAGGATATCAAACTCTAACCCCAGATTTATTAGAGGAAGGAATGCATAGAAAGGCAGAATCAAGCAATTTAATATCATATCTATATAATATAATTCTAAATATAGAAACAACAACGACAGTAGCAATTAGAAGGGACTAGGAACAAGCGTTATTGATAAAAATTCCAAACGACAGATAATGAAAACATTTATGATATGTGCATAAATGTTTGATTAATGTAAGATATAACATAATTCAAATGAAAATTTTACATAGATGATATTACTCGAAAACTAGACCGAATAAAACATTTCCAAATGTTTCCCCCATCTGTGATAAATGCCTAACTCAAAATGTCACTATAGACATTCCTTTGTCTCTTGTATAAAACTGCATACATTTTGGAACGAGATTTTTGGAACTTTTACAAAACTATTTAACACAAAATTGATCCCCAATACAGAACTGATTATCTTTGGATCAATGGAAGAGGGAAGTAAATTAACTATGTTCCAAGACTCTCTTCTTATTTACGGTTTAATAACAGCAAAAAACTTATACTAAAATTCTGGAAAAACGCAACCACGCCAACGTTCAAAATGTGCATTTCAAATATGCCGGAAACGCTACATCTTGAAGAAATGAGATTCCTCCAATTCTTAAAGACTTGGTCTCCTTTTATCAACTTTTTACAAGCATATTGTGCAACACAACACAACCTTAGAAATTAAATGGATCAGAACCGGGTGATGGATGGGAAAAATACGAAATAGGTATATCTCTCCTAATTTCTCTTTTCTCTTTCTATTTTCTCTTTTCTTTTTCTATCTCATTCGCTTCTTCTCCCTGTTTTTCGTCTCTCTCGCTATCTGTTTCTACTCTCTTGTCTATCTAACCCGTCACACTTTATTTTCCTTTTTCTATCATTGCTCTTTTATTATTAAATTTAAAATAAGAAGTTGTACAAGAACGGTAACGTGTATGTATGTATCAGGTACTTAGGTACCACATTATTGTACTTACTTCTAACGAAAATAAATAAATACATAATTAATAAAATAAAATTAAAAAAATGAAAGTAAGAAAATGGGGATTGATAAAAACTCTGCACTCCGGTTCACGGCTCAGTGTCTGCGCAGCGCACCGGAACTTAACTCTGTCGCGTGTTGCTGGGTCCTAGTGCATTCCACTGGTCTTCCCCATCCCCCCCCTACCATGTAACCCCTGCTTCGTCCCTCAGGTTCTGTCCTCAGCAGCTCGGACCTGACAGCGTTCTTCCACGGGAATCCTCGCCCCCCACTGATGATCCTGTCTTATCCACCTGCCCCCCCTCGTAAGGCCGTTCTCGCCCCGAACGTACTTCTCACTCCGTAACAACCCAGACTGGGTTATCAAGGGAGGTGCATGACCATGTGACGAAACACCAGGCCACCATCTCGATTTCATCAGCTCGGGCTCCCTACCCACCGAGCCTTCATCGTTTCCCAGCCCCGCACGGCCCCGATAAAAATCCACAAAACTGCCCTATTTCCACATACCTTGACACCATGCGACACTGTCCTCTGGACGGTTTTAGTACGCTTGACGTCGAACAATCCTTGTTCTCGGCGTATCCCCGACCTGACGAACCCTCCTGCACACACAACTGACTGACTTCATTCAGGCAGGACCATTTCCGGACCTCACCATCTCTATTGCAGGTGATACACCGACATGACTTACTGTCTACGCCGCATGCTCCCAGGATGAGGTGTTCCACACCAGGTGAGAGAACTGATGAGGCTCTGTCTACCCCTTGGGCGGGTGAGACCAAGCGGAGGCTTTCGCTTCGCCGATGGCCATATTTTCACACCACAAACAGCTTACAATGGCTCCCTTTATCACCGGAAAATTGTGCAGGGACCTGACTGTTCATTCCTGGCGCGAACTGTGATGTAATTTGAGAGCCATGGAGACCATGACGGATAAATCAGGCTGCACCGTGAATCTCTTCAGTGCGGCAGCTGTACCTTTGCCATAACGAGATCTTCCTCCCATGCATAATAAAATGCAGGGAAAAGAGGCGGCTGATGCGACCATTATTTGCTACCCGATTCTTGCAATTATCGGTATCCCAGGTGAGTTATTTTGTTGCCACCTCCGTCGCTTTACTTCTGATTATCTCTTTCCGGAGTATCTACTCTTTTCAGTTTCAGTCTAGTTTCTTGTCACGTATAGCGAGGTGCAGTGAAAGCCTTTCTTGCGTGTTAACCAGTCAGCGGAACGTCAATGCATGATTATAGCCGAGCCATCCACAGTGAACAAATACACGATACAGATAATAACGTGAATAACGTTTAGTGCAAGATAAAGTCGAGTAAAGTCCGATCAAAGATATGTAGAGGGAGGAACTACAGATGCTGGTTTAAACCGACGTCGGACTCGAAAAGCTGAAGCAAATCGGCGGGTCAGGCAGCATCTGTGGAGAAAAGGAATAGGTGACGCTTTCGGGTCGAGACCCTTCTTCAGACTAAGAGTCGGGGGGGGGGGGGAGGGGGGGGGGGGGGGGGGGGATGGTACGAGAGATATACACGGTATTTAGGACAAATGAATTGAAGGAATGCCTATTAATTTTCTCCAGAGAAGTTGTGTGTCTGATCAAAGATAGTCCGAGGATCTCCAATGAGGTAGAAAGTAGCTATGAAGCTACAACCTGACTCTTAGACCCAATGCCCGATCGATGAAGGCAATTGGCCTGTTGAATATACCACATCGTTCCCCTTCACACAGCCAATGATGTCGGCCCTGCAATATTGACTGCACCACTTACAATGTTCCCGGTTAGGTTATTCCCAGCGTTCCCGTGACCAGAGACACGTTCTCGATGCTGGGGGGTTCTCTCTGGTCATGACCTGTCTTGTCATCTTGTTACAGCAAACGTTCTCTCTCTCGTGGTCCTGTCCCGGGGAATGTGCGGCCTCTCCAAAGTGGTCATCCGTTACATGCTAACTATGGCAGTCGCAGACACAATGGTCTGTATATTTAATGTCACAGTGGGGAACGTCCTCAGGTATCATTTTTATGATTCACTCCTGGCATACACCTGTACGTGTCGCCTTACATCCTTTATACAAATATCCTGCGTACAATTCTCCGTCTGGTCCACAGTGTCATTCACAGTCGACCGCTTCTTCGCCATTTGTTGCCAGAAATTAAAATCAAAATACTGCACCGAGAGAACCGCCGCAGTGATTCTAACGACAGTGTGTTTGTGCAGCTTTTTGATCCATATTCCAGCTTATTTTCGGTATGAGCCCAGCTATATTGCCGGTGATATACGATGGGGCTGCCATACAGTTACAGAATATGCGTCTTCGCCCGCATGGAAGACGTACAAATGGATCTCCAAACTTTTGGTACCACTGCTGCCACTGCCGCTGGTACTGCTGTTAAATTCACTGACCGTCGGGCACATTGTCGAGGCCAGTCGAATTCGCAGCGCCCTGAAGCGCCGCGTGGACGGTAATATCTGTGATCCCGAGATCAGAAACCGGAGGACTTCAATCATTCTGTTATTTGCTATCTCGGGGAGCTTCACTGCGCTGTGGACTCCGGTTATGATACTCGACTTGTGTTTCGAAGTCACGCAGAGTTTTGCGATCAACGCCCCGAGGTCCCTTTATCTTGCGATTAGAATAGCGCTTCTGCTAATGTATTTGAGTTCCTGTACAAACACTTGTATTTATGCTCTTGTCCAGAGGAGGTTCCGGGAGGAAGCGAAGAAAGTGATAGAATATCCATTTATTATTATTGTCCGATTTTTAAAAATAAATTAGACCGTTGAATCGATGCTCGATGCCTGATTTATAACATAACCAGCCATTTGACTGCCCTTCCCTTTCCCATATCGACTTATCTGTCCTTGGCCTCCTTCGTTCCCAGAGAGAGGCCACGCGCAAACTGGAGGAGCAGCTCGTCATATTCTGCTGGGTCAGCCTAGCACCCAACGGTATGAAGATCGAAGTGTCGCAAGGAACCACAGATGCGCGTTCAAACCGAAGATAGACACAATATGCTGGAGGAACTCAGCGGGACAGGCAGCATCTCTGGAGAGACGGAATGGGAAACGTCACCCTTTTCTTCTTTCCAGAGATGCTGCCTGCCCCGCTGAGTTCCTCCCGCACTTTGTGTCTATCTTCGGTATGAAGATTGATATCTCCAATTTTAACTAGGATCCCCTTCTCTTTCATGTGCCCCTAACCCGTTCGTCCCACCACCCCCCCCCCCCCCCCACCGCATGTCCCTTTCCATCAACATCCCTCCCTCTGGCTTTACATTTTGTCTCCTTTTCACCTTTAGCCGTTTTCATTATTTCCAACCATCTACCAATCACCCTTCCCCTCCCCCGAATCCACGTAATACTGGTGTTGGGAGGAACTGCAGAAGCTAGTTTCTAACGTAGATAGGCATTAAGTGCTGGAGTAACTCAGCGGGACAGGCAACATCTCTGAAGAAAAAGAATATGTGACGTTTCGGCTCGGAACTTTTGTTCAGACTGAAAGAAACGTCACATATTAATTTTTTTCAGAGATGCTGCCAGGCCCGCTGAGTTACTCCAGCTCTTTGTGTCCATCCACCTATTACTTGCCAGGCTTAATGCCGCCGCCCCCGTCTCTTTTGAAGCTTTCTCCCCCTACTCCAATCAGTTTGAAGAGGGGCTCGACCGAAATTGTAATCTGTCAATTCCCTCCACATATGCTGCCTGACCAACTGAGTTCCTTCAGCACGTTGTATTCCGATCCTAATACATCGTGCTGTTGGTTTAAATGCGAAGATTTGGATAGCCGGCCAGTGTCACGTTCCAAACAATGGAACGTAATGTTCGATATCGTTTCATCCATTTTGCCCTGTTAATCAAACGGGTTAAACTTAAACAGAAAAACCTTGAAATACTGAGCAGGTCGGACGGGCCTATGCGAAGAGAAACAGAGTCAATATTCCAGGTCGAAAGGCTACACCTGATCTTACCAGCATGAGAAATAGTAGGAACGTCCCCAAAATGTCACGGTAGACGCTGAATATCTAAAATTGAACACAATTGATTGAATATCTTTGTCCTAAAAGTTTGACTCGGTTTCTATTTTTACAGACGCTGCCTGACCCATCGACTATTTCCTACATTTTCGGTTTACATTTTCAAGTTTCTGCATTTGCAGATTTTTGATTAGATTATCACTTTTCAAATGGCAATAGTCCAATCTCAGACCCCAGCGTATGCTACAATCAGATGACAATTTAGCGGGCTTTCTGTACGAATAGCGGAATCGTTGAAATGTACAAAGAAAATGCAACAAAATGGAGATGCACGGAAGTGCAGGTGCCAGAATCTTGAACAAAACATAGAGTGCTAGATAGAGGAACTCACCGGGCCAGTCGTGGAGGGAATGGATCGCCAAGGTTTTGGGTCGGGATATTTTTTTCAGAATGGAGAGCAATCACCTCATCGCGTCCATACTGGCCCAAAAGACTGCTAATCCCACTTAACATTGGGTCCAAGCCAAACCGGTTAGGGCTTTTCAACTTGTTTGAAGATTGTTTCTGAAACGTTGCGACTACTTGTGTTCTATATCAGAAGTGTACTAGTATTAAAATAGATGGTTGAACATATTTATGTAAGACTGTGATTATGTATAAAGCGATTTTACTGAATTGATTTTACTGAATTGATGGCAAAACAATTAATGTCAATGTGTCTACCTACTTGTGAGAATAAAGAGCCATGGAACCACTGTGTTTCTGAGCACCATCATTTATTGAGTGAATACAAGCATTTTTAATTATCCATCTACCAACGTCCACTCGTTACAGGGGCACGGCTGCATTTTAACTTCTTTGTTTTTCCCAAGAGATAATGGGTAACGTTCCCATTTCAGTCAACTTAAAACGGAATTACAAAAAGAACAAAAATGGTGGCAACACTCGGCAGGTCAGGAAGCATCTATGAAACAAGAAATAGAAATGATGTTATGGGACGAAAGTCCTTGGTCAGAACTGATAGGAGATGGGAATCTCGCCGGAGAGAGAGAGATGTGGAGACGTGACTGAGGTGGATGTTTATGTTAAAATGTATTTTTTGCGTTCTGTTGCTTTTTATTAGTATGACTGTACGGTAAATCAAATTGTTCATATGTTGCAAAGCTGATAAAGTAAGTATGAATATGAGTATGATAACTTATTTAATGGACGGTTATTCTTGGAAATGAATTAGCAGTGGCAGTGAATTGAAAATTGATGGGAAAGACGTGAACCAGCGCAGAATCTAACGCCGCCGCTATGATATTCAAAACCATGTTGGGTAAATGTTGAAATGTACTAATACGAACAGGTGAACAACTTACACCTAGTCGAGATACAGAGAGCTTAAAAAGGTAGCATGGGTTATTGTCTATCCATTAGCATGAAGCACTGGATAGGTGGTCTGAACAGCAGAAGCCATTACCGCGTATAAAATCACAAGGGTGTATGGATAGGGTGAATGCATAGTGATTTGGGGAACGAAAACCAGAGGACATAGGTTTACAGTGAGAGAGGAAATATTTAGTACGAATCTGAGGGGCAACATTTACACTGAGACGCTGGCGTATATGGAACGATCTGCCAAAGGAGGTATCAGAGGCAGGTACGACATTGTAACAACATTTTAAAGAGCGTAAGAAGGAACTGCAGATGTTGATTTACAGCAAAGATAGACACAGATGCTGGAGTAACTCAGCGGATCGGGCAGTATCTCTGGAGAAAAGGAATAACTGGGGTTTCGGGTCGAGACCTTTCTTCAGACTGGGAGACAGGGGAAAGGGAATGGAGAGATTGAGAAAGTAAATAGAACGAATGAATGAAGGATATATAAAAAGCAACGATGATCAAGGAAATGTGGAACCCACAATGGTCCACTTAGGCTGTGGGCCGAGCATCAATAATGTGTCTAGAAATCGGTTTTCGTGACCCCGATCACAGAACTACATGAAATTTTAGATGAAATATAATTGAGGAAGATATCATAACTTGACAGTGCCAAAGGTTGCACATTAATTAATTAAACTAATTAGAAAATGAGATCGGGAAAGTAAGCGCAATCTAGTGGCCAATGCCCATATTACACCATGGGCAGCCTATTTCCGTGTTGCAGTCCATTTAAACTATATATTATTGTACCTATATATATATAGGTATAATATCCTATATATATATATATATATATATATATAGTGTATATATATATATGACTTGTAAATATGACTGTAATCATATATAATTAAGTATATATTATATAAAAATAATATGATGAATATAATTGTGAGGTTTTTTTTCATGACACTGTCGCAGAGGTCCTGCTCCTGAACCAGCCTAATTAAAGGGTCAGGACAGATCCTCTGGGTTCCCACGTTTACTGAACCCCACTGACTGCCAGTGTGCGGAGTGGGGGTATCAGCCATAGTGGGACTGGGGCAGTGCCAGGCTGGGGGACAGTCCTGCAAGGCATCTTCCAGTCGCTTTAATAGGAAATGTAATGAGACTTCAGCAGAGGTCCCAGGTTTTAAGGGCTCATGAACCTGCCTAATTAAAGGGTCAGGACAGATCCTCTGAGTTCCCCCTTTTACTGAACCCCACTGACTGCCATAGTGGGGGTAACAGCCATAGTGGGACTGGGGCAGTGCCAGGCTGGGTGACAGATCTGTAGGGGACCTGTCTTATTTCTGATATAAATGTCACATCCTGACCAAGAATCGAATGCTCTGATGTTTACTCGATGAGTATTCATTTTAAGCTGCATGAGCCAATATTTATGTTGGAGACCGCCCGATGGTGCCTTTACAAATGAGGGCTATTACCTTTAACCTAAAATAACCCTAAAAGTGTTGCATTGTTTGAGTATCTGTAGTTTGTGTGTGCATGTGTGTGTGTGTATACCTGTCAAACGTGTATCTGTGGATTTGTGGATGTAAGTGTGTATTGTTTGAGTATCTGTAGTTTGTGTGTGCATGGATGTGTGTGCATGGATGTGTGTGCATGGATGTGTACATGTATGTCTGCGTGCGGATGGATGTGTGTGTGTGTGTGTGTGTGTGTGTGTGTGTGTGTGTGTGTGTGTGTGTGTGGATGTATGTGTGTGCGGATGTATGTGTGCATGTAGGTGTGTATGCATGGAAGTGTGCGTATGGATGGATGTGTGTGTGGATGGACTGTTGCACTGTCATTCACCATGTTTTCACATTATAAAGGATGCAATTAAATTAATTAAAGAGATTAATTTTCATAAATTCAGACTTTAGATTTTAATTTCCAGTTGACTCACAAAGTTTGACTGGTTTCACAAGTTTGTGTTGCAGCATCTCAGCATCGACTTTGCTTTCAAGACTTTCTTCCACTTCTACCACTTACCTGCACTTTCTTCAGACTTCTTAATGCTTTTCTCACTAAATTCAATTACCCTGGTGCAAGTTTCCACGACATGTAATCCACAGAACTAGAAAGAACCTTCAACGGAATCTCCAGGAAAACAGGCACCAGTGAAGTCCTCTCAGCCATGTTGTGTGCTCCCTGCCTAGGTAGCCTGAAACAAAGCGCGTGATTGGCCAACTGGCGTACAACTCAATGTTAAACGTGCTTTGATTGGACACAAAATACCCGAAAATGTTCCTGTTGTTCTCATAAAAATGTGCAGGTCTTGTTCTTGACGAGTTTCAGGGGTGATGTATATAATATTTTACACAATATGCGAGTTTCATGTAGTTCTATGACTTGGGTCACGAAATATTAGGATAAAGCACGTCGGTCCACAACCTATCTGTTGATTGTGGGGTAGGTGATAACTAGTTACACAGACAGTGAAACTCAACAGGACGACAGTGAAACTACTACGATGACCAAGGTGGGGGAGCAATGGAGAGGGCAGGGATGCAAGGGGTTACTTGAAGTTAGATACATTTATATTCCTGCCGCTGGGTGGTAAGCTGCCGAAGCAAAATATGAGGTGCCGTTTCTCTAATCTGTATTTGGCCTCACTCTGATAATGGAGTAGGCCTGGAATAGAAAGGCCAATATGCGACTGGGAAGGGCGTAAACGTGTTTGGCAACCAGGAGGTCACGTAGGTCGAGGTGGTTTGAGCGAAGGTGCTCAGCAAAACGATCGCCGAGGTTGTGCTTGGTCTCGCCGATGTTTGTTCCGGATCTCTCTCCGTACCTTCATACCCCTGAATGCAGCTTGAATAGTTAGGGTTGCCCTCTGGATGGCAATGTCCCTTTGCATTTGACTTTTGTCCCTTTGCCTTTGACTTTTGGCCTTTTCCACTTGACCTTTGTCACTTGGCACTTGACTTTTGTCACTTTGCCCTTCACTTTTGTCACTTTGCCTTTTACCTTTGGCCTTTTTCACTTGACCTTCGTCACTTGGCACTTGACTTTTGTCACTTCGCCCTTGACTTTTGTCCTTTGAGGGACTGTCTGCCCTCTTTAGTTCAGGCTCCTTGCCTCTGGATGCCATTGGAGGTTTTGGCGAGAAATTAGCCATTTTACTTCGGAGTCACGTGAGTGACTACGTGAAGAAGCCCCGCCAGGCGCATGCGTGTCATTACGTCCGCGCATGTCGCACTGAACGAGCTGGAGGGCACAGCTCCACCAGCGGGTAAGTAGGAACTTCTAAGGTAAGTGTTCTTACAAACTTTCCTTAGAGGTGTTTGCACTCTGCAGTCAGTAGGAGTGGGCAGTTGGAGCTGTCATTTCCAAAGATCCGTCTTAGCGTGGGTCCAGGGATTCACCAATTTGATCGGGTCGGGAGATAAGCGCGGCAACAGCGGCTCCGATGCCGGGTGCCGTTTTACCGGCAGCAGTTCAAATAGCGCGCTAATTTTCCACACTAGCTCCATTCACAAAAGGCAAACCAACTGGAATTTTATTCAGAATGAGCCTGGTCCATCTATTTATTTCCAAGGGTACTAAGCAGACTGAGGCTGCTCCTAGCCATGAGAAGGCAAATATAAAGTCACAGACCTGTGTTCACTGACAACAATAGTTACTCTTCCCCTGATCATACAAGACTGTGGGGGAGGTTGGGAACATGCAGCTGATGCGCCAACCTTCATTACATAAGGGTCCAAGGGCCAGTAATGTCCAAGAGGGCCATACCAAGACCAACATATGGAGGGTCCATTATTGGGGTTCCTTCCAGCGCCTTGTTTAGGACTGGAGGATGCCTCCCTACTATATGATGGGAGAAGCGGGTAGATTGCAGCTGACCCTGATGCTGGTGTCCTTGCTTATGTGCAAACACCAGCGAGCACAAGAGCCACGCTCCGGGTGTCTCGGAAATGACACTGAGTTGCTATTCCGGAGGGGACTGGTGAATCAATGGAACAATCCCTTCCCAGCGGTATCAATTATGTAGTACCTCACCAGTTCCAGCAAGATATGATGCAAGTGACTGCAAACAAACATGAGACACCTGTTTAATGTGCATTACTGAAAGTACCTGGGCACCCACGAGTCCTTATTTGACGGGACAGGAGGTTCGGTGTTAACACGTTCTCCAACTGGTGGCTGCAGCAATTACTGCATTTGGCACTATGGTCCAAGGGACAATCATTCCTCAAACTCACAACAGATATGTTGGGTATTTTATGCAACACATTTTTCAGGAAATTGCATCAGGGAATATCGCCATCAGGCCAACACTAAACCAAAAATTTGCTACTCTATGTAGGGCGACTGCTGCACAAACGCCTGAAATATGGTTTGGAACGGACCTTGTCATGAACATTCGTGAAATTCATGATGAGGCCAATGCAATTGGCTTAATGTAGTCAAGCATTTCAAGGCCACCTATTCGCAACCCTGGGTTAATACTGAAAGTCAGATCCAGGGGCTGAGTTCAGCAGGGGCAGGCCAGTGCGGCAACGAGGGTACCCACCGAGAGAGACCGGCTACAATCCCAATATGAGCAGACAACAACTTTGCAGGTCAACTGTAGAGGTACAGGGACTTTTCTTAACGATAATGTTCTGGTGGCCAATCTCCTATTGGAGGTTGATTACAAATGTTTTCTAATGAATGATGCTGTATAATGTATGATATGTTTATACTAAATACTGTCTCAAGTCTCCCATTGAGTTTATCTCAGGGATAGATCCACCTCAACAGCACAAAACCTAATAAAATGTGGGTGTTTTCTGCTCCAGAGCCTGAACATATAGATAATGGTCATTGATAAAGCCATTAATCATCCTCCACAATTGTTTCTAATATTTCCCCAGATCTCAAAAAGATGGGTGTTGTTGAGTAAATCTCGTCCTAAATCATTTCAATTCGTTACTGCTTAACAACTGCTATCACAGGGCTGTTATATGGCAACTATTTGTTTGCAACATGTGTATTATTCACTGCCAATTCATGCTCATTATCGCAGGTACTTGAAATTTAATTGGATGGCACAGCTGTGGCAATATAAAGCATTGACTCCTGGATTAAGTTCAACACCCAGGCTATTTATTAAATTGTTAAAACCTGTGCTGGGGCTATTCAGCCCATCATCACATTGTTTTTTTATTTTTTTTTATTTTTTTTTTTTTTATTATAGAAACAACATATACAGAGTACACTCTTATGCGGCATTAAAAATTATATAATATTCAAAATTATATAATATTAATTATCAATTGATACTGTTTATGTTATTTGTAATGTTATCCATTATACATTTCCTGGTTATTTATTTTGTATAATTGGGAGTGTATGTAGTATATTCCTAAAATAAGCAATATACTCATACTTCTCATACCATACATATTTCTTCTGATTACCAAATACAAATCCCCCCTAATATAACTACATAATACACAATCTTAACCGAACTTCTATGATATTCATGATATTTTCATAATATTAAGAGTGTTTGTATTATTATTAACTTTATATTTCAAAATTATTATATAGTTGAAAATGCACAATTTTATATAATTAAAAATACAAGACATTTATAATATTTTCATACAACTAATAATATCTATATTCATACTAATATTAAGAATATATATAATGTGTTTCTATACTTTTTTTTTTCGACTTAAAGATAGAAAGATAGAGAGTAGAAAATAGAAAAGAAAATGTGAAAAGTTTGGTGGAGATTAAAATATTACTCAATAATCCGTTCTTGGAGATACATTCATGATTTATTATATATATTTCTTCATCCATTCAGATATTCAGGCCTCAGTCAAGTCCTCGCGCCGAACCATTATGACCCTGTAAATATTTAATATATGGAGACCAAATCCCTCTGAAGAGATCTAACCTATCCATAAGGACAAGTCTCAATCTCTCCAAGTGAAGTGTCTCCGACATTTCTGTATTCCACATTTTAATTGTTGGGGATGCAGGGCCTTTCCAAAATTTTAGTATTAATTTTTTCCCAATTATTAGACAATAGTCGATAAAAATTCTTTGATTCCTTGTAATTATTTGTTCCGTTTCAAGTATTCCAAGTATTATTAACTTTGGATCAGGAATCATAGTAATATTAACAACATTCGAAATTATCTTAAATATTTCGTTCCAATATTCTACAATCTTCGTACAATTAGTGAATGAATGTGACAAATTTGCTTCTGAGATTTGACATTTATCACATATAGGCGATAATTTTGGAAATATATTATGTAATTTAGATTTGGAGTAATGTAATCTATGTAAAATTTTAAACTGTATAAGAGCATGTTTAGCATTTAACGAGCAGTAATGTATGTGTTGTAAGCTTTCTTCCCATATTTCTGGACTTATTATTTGACCTAATTCATTTTCCCAGAGCTGTCTGTGTGTTTCCGATGATGGAATATCACTTTCCAACAAAATATTATAAATATATGATATCATTTTTTCTGTATTTGGATGTTTATTCAAGCATTCATCTAAAATTTCACTCTTTCTATTTCTGAATTCTTGTGTATTTGCAGAGATATAGTTTCTGATTTGTAAATATCTAAAATATTCATTATTATGAAGCCCGTAAGTTTGTTGTAATTCTTGAAATGAAAGAAAAGAATTTTCCTCATAAAGATCCCCTATATTTAAAATTCCTTTATTTTTCCATTGTAAAAAAGCCTTATCCATCGTTGAGGGTTTAAACGTAAAATTGTTGGCAATAGTAAGACCTAACGGTATAAATTTTAGTTTTAGTGTTTTCTTTATTTGTTTCCAAATACGGATTCCGTTTTCTATTATCGAATTTTCACTATAAATTTTCTTAGCTACGTTAGTGTTAGCAAATATTATAGAACTAATTTCAAATGGAAAACAGTCTTCTCTTTCCATTTTTAACCAGTTTGGTTTATTATCTATTTCTTCTAACCAGAAGTTCATATTTTTAATATTAACTGCCCAATAATAAAACATAAGATTTGGTAATGCTAATCCCCCGTTTATTTTAGCTTTACATAAGTGTTTTTTATTTATTCTATGGTTCTTATAATCCCAGATAAAGTTAGTAACTAGAGAGTCTACTTTTTTGAAAAAAATTTTAGGGAGATATATCGGGATTGATTGAAATAAATATAATAATTGTGGGAGAAAAATCATTTTTATTGCGTTTATTTTACCTAACATTGAAATAGGTAAACTTTTCCAGTATAAAATATTTTTATTTAATTTATTCAGTAATAACGGGAAATTAGAATTAAATAGAGAGTCAAATCTTTTTGTGACAAAAACACCAAGATATTTAATATTTTCATTTGTTATCTTAAAAGGAAATTGTTGTAATATCTGTAAGTTATTCATGGTTATTGGCATAAGTTCACTTTTATTCCAATTGATACTGTATCCTGAAATTAATCCAAATTCCGTTATTAGTTTTAACAAATTTCGGATACTTATTTCCGGTTTAGTGATATAAAGTAATACATCGTCCGCATATAACGAGATTTTATTCTTAGTATCTTTAGTATCATATCCATATATTTCCGGGTGCAATCTCACCCTTTGGGCAAGAGGTTCTATTGCTAACGCAAACAGTAAAGGTGATAAAGGACAGCCTTGTCTACAACCTCGAGATAAACTAAATTTAGTTGATAACATACGGTTTGTTGTTATTCTAGCTGTTGGGTTTGCATATAGCAATTTGATCCAAGTAGTAAACTTCTCACCATCATCACATTGTAATGGCTTATTTAGCTGGTCTCTTAATTATCACAACACTAATGAGTCAGCTGAAAAATCGGTGCTTGAGTCATTAGGGGTTGCTCCATCCAACTAAGTTCAAGTTACGGCCAACCCAAAATATTGAGTATTTGGGGTTTCTTATTAATTCCGTTGCTATAACAGTAACATTACCAACAGCCAAGGTTGTCGATGATGATGATGTCTGTACTTGCCTCCCACAAACATTTATCCCTCCATCTGAGAAGACGCTAAGGACATTGGTAAATGGGGAGCAGGTTCCTGCAGTACATTCGTGCCTTTGCATTATCAACATTTGCAGAGAGCACGTGAACTAGCACTAAAATCGAATGCAAGCCATTTCCATCGGGTTAACCGGTTACCAACCACAGCTCTCGCAGAATCCAGTGGTGCATTGTTAATGTTAATCTAGCTACCAATAACATTTTGGGTACTAGACCCTTCACTAATCTTCCAGACTGATGTCAGCGCTCTCGGATGGTGGGGCTACGGACACCGAGTCTAGCTGTGGGGGTCGCTGGCATGAACACGAAGGGTTGATTCGCCTCACACATGGGATCAATTATTTCGCATTCTTGGGGGCATTTTATGTGTAAAGGCATATTGCTCCTCAATGAAGGATTTACACATTCAACTGCAGATTGATAACGCCACAGCAGTGCAATATATTACTCATATGGGAGGAGCACGGTCATTATCATGTGTTAACTGGGTACCGTCATGTGGCATTGGGGTATGTCAAGGCATATCTGAGTTTCAGCCATTTATTCACCACCTATAGCTAATGTGGTGGCCGACCATAGGTCGAGTACGCTTCATGCCAATATAGAGTGGATATTCAATTCTAAACTTTGTCACACAATTGTCACTCGATTTGGGTTGCCAGCCATTGATCTGTTCCATCCAGATTACCTCACCAGTTGCCTAAATATGTTTTATGGGAGCCAGATCCAGGTGAAGTTGCCGTGGATGCAGTCTCGTTACATTGGGGGCACTAAAATCTTATGCAATTCCTCCATTTTTTTCACCCTGAACTGTCTCACCACAATAGAGCGAGACTCCGCCACAGGTGTTTTGCTGGTCCCAGATTGCACAACACAACCATGGTTCCCCTTCGTGTTTTCAATGATGGTTCAGTCATTCATGATGTTTCCCAGCTGCAGTAATTCTTGGTGCACCCGGTTACAGGAGAAAGTCATCAATTTCATGACCGTATTAATTGTGGGTCTGCAGGTTCTGACCAGACAATTCAAAGGACTTGGATTGTCGAACAGGGCCATGGTGGTTCTCACTGCAGCTTGGCGAAATAGCACTCAATACTATGTGGTTCACATAAAGAAATGGGAACTGTTTCTGTGTACAATCCAATATGTCTTATCATAATGCAAGCATATGTGATGTGTTGGAGTTCCTTGCTCAGTTCCCTTTTTTTAAGAGCACCTGCGTTATAGTGACATTACCAGTGCTCGGAGTGTGTTGTCCTCTTATTGCGTGCAGTCTTCCGAACAACATCCTATCGGGTCTCATCCGTTAGTATCCCGATTTATGAGAAATTTTAATAAAAATCCTCCGAAACCTCGCTATACAGAAATCTGGGACATCACTCCTGTTCTCACAATGCTTCGGCAATGGGCTCCAATTACTTCATTATTTACGAAGAGATTAACTCTTGCTGTGGTTATGCTAATAACGCTGGATTGAGCACAACGTGTACAAACATTACAATTCTTACGAATACCTTGTATGCATTGTCTGTCAATGACATTAACTTCTATGTTTATGATTTAATCAAACAAAGCAGGCCCGGTCTGGCTGGAATCAAGGTGATGTTTAAAGCCTATCTTGTTGACCAAATGTTATATGTAGTTACGCCATATAACTTAAGCCAATATATTAAGGTAACAAGGAGTCTCAGAGGTTTTGATACAGGACTGATCATTAGTCACAAAAAGACATATACAAGAGTGCCAGCACAAACTATTTCTACATGGTTGAAACAGGTTCTCAATTATGCTGGAGTTGACATTCCTGTCTTTAACATTCACTCCACCAGGGCGGCATCAATCTCCGCGGCGAAGGCTCAGGACGTGCCGCTAGACCAAATCTTCGAGGCCGCAGGATGGTATAGAGAAGCAACATTTTCTCAATTTTATTACCAACCCTGTACAGACCGTGCCACGGTTTGGGCATGCTGTTTTGGGTCACATTTAATTCATTTGCTTTGTTTTCTATCGTTGTTTGTAATTTTCCCTGAGACAGAGGGGTTATTCCTGGCTTTATTATTGTTAACAATAGTTATTGAATAATTCGAAGCAATGTTCAATATATTATTTATTCCCTACTGTGTCAACCGAAGCAGATTGTCGTATGGTGTGCATCTACGGCATGAAAATACAAAGCTTTGAAATCTTCCCATAGTCACTGATGTGACTCCGAAGTAAATTAGTAACCCTCATAATCTAAGAGATCATCTGGTAGTTCTAGTCTTCTACGAGCCTTACTATGTTCCTTCGGCTATTTGTTTTCTGTGTTTTCACGCCGCTGCTTTGAAGTATGACGCGCATGCGCCTGGCGGGGCTTCTTCACGTAATCCCTCAGCGTTCCTCACTGGACGTTGGTGGAGGCTCCTGGGCCTGGCTGTGGGCTGCACAGCCCTGGAAAACGTTCAAAGTCGGTGGCGGTCACCAGACCTGTCCGTGGCCTACACGGTATCCAGCCCTGTTACTCACCCGAAGTCGGTGGCGGCTGCTGGGCCTCTTCTGCCCTTTAGCCGTGGCTGCACGGCCCTGGAAAACATTCCAGGTAAGTTGACACCGTCGCTGTCCTGCTGGTTAAGCTTCCAGCTTTTGGCTGCGTTCTTCGGTGACACTTACTTACTGCCCCACTTGTTTTCTTTGCTTCCTGTGCCGACCTTTCTTTTCTTTGGCGCCAAGTCAAAACCATTTGGCGCCAAATCTTTTTGCTTAGTGCCGTTCCATTTTGTTTCCAAACACAACCTCTTCTTTTAATCTTTTTTTTCTCTTGACAGCCCTTCTTCTTTGTTCTTTATCCACTTTGCCTCGTTATCCTTGTTGTGTGTTTTGGTGTAACAATTCACCTAAAACTTAGCTGTACAAAGATTATTCAGCTTGAGGAATTCGACAAAAAAAATCAGTCTAAAATGTGTAACAATCCGAAGGAGGACACCTTGCCACATAGACACAACATAGAGATAGCCTGACAAACTCGCTGACTTGTACAGCTGATGTTTTAAACTACAGTCCCATGCTTAGAGGGATCTGCAGGCCTCTCATGTCCAGCTCGCAAACAACTGCGACACAACTCCGTATCTACTCTTTAAACTGTTAAACAATCTTGCGTGTTGGAAACAGTCCTGCGGGTGAGTTCACAAACTCCATTCCATCCTCGTCGCCAATTGCAGTATATTTTGGTGCTTGGAACTAACTTAAAAGAACACTCAAATACAGGAGTAAACCACCAAGCTTCATTATTCTAGGACGCCACCTTGAGTCTCCCCCAGCGCATGCGTCCACTCGCACAAAACATAACATATGCTAATTATATTAGATACATCATGGGAGAGTGGGCAGTGAAGTGGTAGATGGAATACAGTGTAGCAAAGTGTGAAGTCATGAATTTTAGTAGTAGGAATAAAGGCATAGGGTATTTTTTAAATGGGGAGATAATCCAGATATCGGAGGTGCAAAAGGACTTTAGCGTGCTGATGCAGAATTCCCAAAGAATTAATTTGCAAATCGAATCGGTATAAGGAAGGCAAGCGCAATGTCTGCATTTATTTCAAGCGGACTAGAATAAAACACTGAGATGTAATGCTGAGGCTTTATAAGGCGCTGGTCAGGCCGCATTTGTTTTGGAGAGGGTCCAGAGGAGGTTTATAAAAATTGTTCCACGATTGATTGGGTTAACACATGATAAGCTTTTGACGGCACTGGGCCTCTGCTCGCTGGCTTTTACAAATATACGGGAGGAACTCATTGAAACTTACCGAATAGTGAAAGTCTGGATCGAGTGGATGTGCAGGATATGCTTCCGCTTGTGGGAGAGATTAGGAGCAGAGGACATACCCACAGAATTAAAGGACGTTCCTTTTGGAAGGAGATGAGGAGGAGTGTTTCACATCCAAGTGTAGTGAATCTGTGGATGTCATTACCACAGAAGGCTGTGCAGGCCATCAATAGATATTTTCAAGGCAGAGATAGATAGATTATTGGTTAGTACGAGTGTCAGGGGTTATGGGGAGAACGACAAGTAAATTAGCTGAGGACGGGTAGATACATCTGCTAATATTGAATGGCGGAGTATACGTGATGGGCCAAATTGCCCAATTCACTTATGAACTTATAATGGCTCCTTGATACAAAATTTAATTTCTTTACGAACTCTGGAATAGCATGAGAATCAGGGACAACGTGATGACGTAAGGATAACACTCACATAAGGGACCGTGCGTCGGTCCTACCTGAGTAAAGGTCAGCCAAGTAGCACAACATCAATACATGTTTTGATAGAACGGTTTGATTGGCCCGAAAGAGCAAGTGACTGGTGAAAACCATATAAGGTGCAAATTTACAGTGATTATAAAGTATACCCGTTGATTTTGAAAAGGAAAAATGCGAGTTGCAAAATAAAATGGGCATAGGATAGGGAAGTAAAGGTGAAACAATTTTGCCTCGGAAATTACGAAACTGGTAGAGCTCAGAAAGAACGAAAGGGAAACATACTAGAGGGAGGCCTTTACAGGTTTCCGAACGGCAGCACTAAGAGAAGGCAAGAAATAAATCGGAAAATGAGAGACACCTGAAAGAAGGATGATACAATAATCATAGACACATATGTAAACTGGACAAACGGGGAAGTAGTAACGTGATGATGAATTAATGGAATGCGCAGCACATTAATTTTCCCATCAGATTATTTGGTCTCCAATGTGGCAATGGGCTGCTTAGATCTGGTTTCGTGCAATGAAAAGTGGCGCATTACTAATATTCCAGCGATGGGACATTTAGCAAACTGTGAACACTCCATAAAAGATTTGTACAGAACATATTGAAAGTTATTATCAATTCAAACCGGAATCAGAAATGTAAACAAAGAAAACGAGTAAAGTTCAAGGCGCAGAGACATCCGCGTCTGTAAATGCTGGAATCTTGAGCAAAACACGTTCCTTGGGGAACTCACTCGGTGAGTCAACGTCTGGGAAAAGACAGACGAGGTATCGTTTTGGGACTCTTCTTCAGACAGTGTGACATGAGACTTAAGCTGATCCGTATGTTTTTTTTCAAGCATGCATCTGCTAATCAACAGCACGAGTATATTAAGCGTCTTCGTGGAAGAAGGCATTCTGAATCTGCTTTCTGAATGGCCATAGTCAGGTGCATAAGGCACACCAGGGCAGTAATGGGCGCTATATGGTAAGGATCATGTTGATATAATTGCGTCTGTAGCAAACAAAATTATAACTCATCATGGAAAGAGATTTGACTTGAATTCGATGCCCCTCATGAAGTGGACCAATAACTTGTCAGGTGATTTTCAAAGAGAAATGGGTAACATATAGACGTATAGTGCTTGATGACAGAATATGAACATTCCTACAAGTGGCAAACGGAACCAAAGCTATCGCCCAGTGATTGCAAACGATACACAATATTTGATTAAATATCAAATCAGGTTTGCTATATGTCAGCGAAAAATACAAGGATAACCGTAGTTCATTTGGGCAGGTAGGAGAGTTAATTGAAAGGAAAATATCAGAGGAAAATGCATGTTGTGAACTGAATGGCAGGTATTTTAAAATAAAACCAAAATGCACTTTTTGCACTTCCATTCCCCATTATGAATGTGTGAAGATCATCTGGGTCATCCTTACTCAGAGACCGAATACACCCCCCACCTAATTTACCCCCATCCTCCGTCTGACACAACGTGTTCCGACCCACAACAGCTGTTCGTTCACATTATTCAATTCAGTAGCGTAGACATGGACATTAAGTCCAAGGTATGCCTGCCCTTCCGTTGGTTACGTTTGTTCCACACGCACCCGGCGCCATACCGGGCACTATATCTGAGTTGGATGGCAATAGCTGATCTGTAGCGCTTTCCCCGGAATACAGATGACTGCATTGGGGCTGCCACCTTCACCCGTGCAGAACTCATTGATTTTATCAACCTTGTCACGAACCCAGTCCAAGCACAACATACGTGTTTCCATTAATTGTTTTATTACATAATCGGAAATCTTCCTTTATTGCCTGCGATGGAATGTAGGTTTCTGTACAACATCGAATGAACATTATAGCTTCCACGATTATTTTACAAAGAAACAATTGAAATTAAATATTACTTGTGTTGAAAACCTGAATGTAAGCGGTGAACGGACTTCATGGCTATTCATTGCATTGAAGCAAGTCACGTTGTGTTACAAAGGCATGCAACCTATTGGAATAAGTTTACAATGAGAGTAAATGGCCGCACGATCATGCTTTTCAATTCTTCTCTGAAGTTACGCTGCGATACTACATAAATTAACGTGTTTGTACAAGTACTCAAAAACCTTAGCATGTAGCCGACCTTTTCCGCAATGCTGAAAGAATTGGTGTAATTTGATTCTGTAAATTTGTTGTCGGTGAAATGCACACAGACGAAGCACGCAAACGTTACCATCCACAGCAGGATAAAATTACCAGATATTGTAATCAATAAAATTATAGATTTTTTTCGATTCTGTATCTCTGGATCGGTTTGATTTTTATCACTGTTCGTTCCTCGGAGTTTGTTCCTGACTCGGTTGGTCAATATAATATTCCTTACTGTCAAAGAATTAAACAGGACGATGAACAGAAATGGCGAAAATGGGGTAAAAATTGTTTCTAACCATAGGTATGCAAACCAAAGGTCTGAGGTGTAGAAACTTGATTTCACAATACAAGACCACGGAGCTCCGGCAATTATTTCGCGAGGTTCATAAATAAAGAAGATTGGAATATTTTCTAAAATACATAACACAACAAGCACTGTCATCACCTTTGATGCGATCGCTGTGAGGCAATATTTTGAACGAATCGTCTGCAGACAAATGGCAACAAAACGATCAAAGGTAAAAGCGACAGTTAACCAGACAGAGCAATCAATAGAAATGTACATGAGACATAAGTTAAGTCTGCAAACTGGAGTGTAATTCAAGAATGAATATGGAAGATGTACCATTTTAATATGATAATGAATTGTGCCGAGTATTAAGAACATTAGATCTGCTACTGCCATCCAACTCAGATATTGTGTGATGCATTTGGAGAGACCGCACTTTCCTGATGATAGGATGAAAATTGTCGCCAAATTAGCTGCAAAAAAGTAATGATATATAATTTATACAAGATAACATGAATAATGGCAATGAAATTGTATGTTTGTTACAATATAACTTTATTCGCTCTTACTCTCTCTAAGTTTGTTCTTCAAACCCATGTAAAAAGCTTCAGAGTTATGAATACGAAAGTCTGCGTACTCGCTGCTAATTGATTTTAAATTGCTCTGGAAATGCAGGTTTGCTGAAAGAACAACGTATTCGTCGTATTTTTTTCTTTCGTAAGTTTCCGTAAATATATTTTATACGATGGATGAAGAGTTAGAGATTGAGGAGAAATGATATAAGTCTATTGAGCAGTAGATACCGTGGGATAGAGAATCATAAGGTCGTCTTGATCTGAGCAGAATTAGGCCATTCGGCCCATCGTTTATTCCGCAACTCAATCACCTGAGTAGAACTATATCTCCCTCCTAACCACATTCTCCTCCCTAAAACCCCTGATACCCGTACTAATCAAGAATTTATCTATCTCCGCCTGGGAAATATCAATTGACTTGGCCTCCACAGCCTTCTGTGGCAAATAATTACATGGATTTACCACCCTCCGACTAAATAAATTCCCCCACATCTTCCTAAAGGAACGACCTTTAATTCTAAGGCTATGACATTTAAGTAAGTAAGTAAGTAGGTTTATTGGCCAAGTACTCACATACAAGGAATTTACCTTGGTGCTCCACCCACAAGTAACAACATGACATACAGTGACAGTTTCAAATGACTCGGAAAAACACTAAACATTCATAATAATAAAACATCAATGATAAAACACCATTGATCAAGCATGTGAACCAATAAAATACCAGATCAAAGGGAGGCTACAGATTTTTGGCTGTTGAGTAGAGCAACTACTCATGGATAAAAACTGTTTTATGTCTGTCTCTGGCAGCTTTGGCAGTCCGGAGTCGCCTTCCAGAGGGAAATGATTCAAACAGTTTATGGCCAGGGTGAGAGAGGTCAGAGATGATCTTGCCCACTCGCTCCCTGGCCCTTGTAGTGTACAGTTCATCAATGGGGGGGAAGGTGGCATCCAATAACCTTCTCAGCTGATCGGACGATTCGCTGCAGCCTCCAGGTGTCGGGCTTGGTGGCTGAGCCAAACCAGACCATGATGGAGAAGGTGAGACCAGACTCTACGATGGCCGTGTAGAATTGGACCATCATTGCCTGTGGCAGACTGTGTTTCCTCAGCTGCCGTAGGAAGTACATCCTCTGTTGTGCCTTTTTGACTGTGGGTCGATGGTAGCCCCCCAATTAAGGTTCTTGGATATGATGGCTCCCAGGAACTTAAATGACTCCACTCCAGTCCGCGACTCTCCCACTAGTGGAAACATCCTGTCCACATCTACTCTATCCAAGCCTTTCGCTATTCAGTAATATCCCAACACTTTTATTTCCCAGAGTAGAAATGCCCAACACCACAGGGCATATCAATTAGGTGAAAGGAGGAACGTTCAATGTACATGTGCGGGGCGTTTAAGGGTGGTAGGGGCTATTAACACGTTGCCATGTGCGGTGGTGGGCAGATGCAACCGTGGCGTTTAAGAAGCTTAATAAGCACATGGATATGCAAGGCATAGGAAGATATGGATCCCTTACCGGCAGCTGAGACCAGTGGATCTAGGCATCATGTTTGGCGCAAACAGTGTGGCCTGATGGTCCCTTCTTGTGATAATCTATGTTCTCTGTAAAAACGACCAATATATTTTAACCTGTGTATCACGCAACGCAAAGTGGCAGATATGCAGCATTTTTACTTTCCGGAGGTTGTTGGCTTTCTAAAGAAAATCTTGCCAATCTGATGTTAACAAAGAAATCCCGTCTCTTGTCATTGCTTAACTGAGTCTAAAGTTGATGTTTTCGCATTGGAGTGGGAGATTTCCTTCTGCAATGCTGTTTGAACGATTGCTCTTAACATCGATACTAAATCTACCAGGTGACATTCTAATGTTGTGCTCAGCATGTAACCGGTAAATAATAATTTCTCAGGCATTGGATGCGACCTGTTATTCAACAGTCTAAAATTACAATTAAAATACAAAGTACTTGAGGTATAACTCCGGGATATGCGCTAAACTAAGACAACCAAGCCCAAAACCAAAGTATTAGATAACTAATTACATTAACTTACAATAAGTGTCTCCAAATGCAATAAAAAAAATACCTACATATTAATTAACTGTTTAAAAAAAAAACGAATCCTGTAGATGCAAGTATATCATTGGGGTTTCTTGTCTTCAATGCACCTCTCTTCATTGGTGTTTCGTGGAGTTGGGCCCACAACACCTCGGGACGGCTCAATAGTTGGTTCTGACGTCTCAGAAGAACCTTCCTCAACACCTGCTCTCACCAACTATGCGACCAGTATCTACTAAATAAAGGAAACCGCAGCCAATTATCTCTTTCTAACAGATGCGAAACAACTAATTCAATCTTCCACTAATCCTAGCCCATCATTAAGTCTGTAACATCACAAATATCTCCCTTGCATAAGACCGGATACATTTGCACAAACTACAATTAGAAATAAATACACATACTGCATGACATACGCTTCCTTTCGGCCCCCAACCGACACTTTTCCTTCGCCACAAAATCCACCTACTGCCTTGCTCTGCTGCCTCTCACATTTGTTCTTCAGCCTGAGTCAAACTCTGTCCGTGGATTTATAGCTCTCCAAATAGCGACGTGGTTGATCTCGCTAGGAAACCTCTACAACCCACCTCTATCTGACATACTCTTGCTCTCCATCCTTGTTGCTCAACCTCTGTAGCCAACTACACATATCTAAGCATTTCCCTTCCATCCACAAAGTTCTCCCTGGGCACCTTCTGTTCTATAAAATACACTACCCGCTGACCATAACTCTATCATTCCTCAAACTAGTAGTAATTCTTTCCTGTGGAACAACAAGATATCCTCCTAAATCTACCCGCTTCTCCCAATTATTGGCTCCCCGGAACTGGCTTGACTTATACCTATCTGAAAACATCCCTCCTGTGTCTTGCTCTCCGTCACGGACAAAATGAATCGCTACACACCCATTACTCATGCCTACTGAATTCACCTGTACTCTCCTCCTCTCATTTGCTGCAGCTGTGCACTTCAATACCTGGTTATGCCGCCAAGTATACCGACCCTGAGAAAGACATGTCCTACATCCAGATAAATTATGCCTCGACATTGCCACCTCTGAACACAAGGAACTCGCCGGTTCCCACCGACCCACTGTCGAATGTTCTATGGCGATGGCAGCACATCATAAATAGCCCATGAGGAAACTTATATGACCTGCCTCCATGCACCACTTGTCCCTCCAGCTAAACTCATCTTTTCTACACTTTCGCAGTTCATCCAATGTCCCTGCTTAACCTGAGATACTGACCTTACACATCTCACTGCTTCCTCCTGACGACGTGCCTGCTCTACAACAAGTTCCTCCTCTCTGTTGGACCAGCCTAATCCACACGGGTTGCCCTGTTGTGAGCCCTAAGCCCCCTGTCCCTTGCTGCAACCTACCAAAAATATCTATATGCCTCAGAGCTGCTTGTGCTTCTTCTATTCACTACTTTGGGTTACACTTCCTCCTTTTAGATACACTTGACACCGGATTAATAACTAAGGGATCCTTACTCCGTGATAATTGCAACTCTAACCTCACCTTAGCACCCTTAAACTCCACTGTTAGGCTAGACAATGGTAAATGGAGAATGCCTTTCCCATATAAACCTTTCACTTAACAAAACGAATAATCGGTGTATCTATTCCCGTCCTGAATAGCTTTCATTAAATTTGTCTGTGAAATCATTTGACACTTTTTATATTGGGAATATTGTAAAACTCTTAACCCATGCTTCCAACGGTAACATTAGAAGTATGTGATCTTAGGTTATTTGCAATAAATCGTTGTATTGTAATCATGTTTCAGTTTATGGGACGAGAAATGAAGATATGGGATGAATCGGCAGTGTTGACCTTCAGCACTCAAGTGTCAATATGAGCAGCACCATATTATGCTAATTTATAAAAAAAATCTATTCCTAAAGAATTGTGCCTAAGTATGTCTTTACAATTTCACCAAAGTGTCCAAAATAGGGTGGTTTTGCAGATAGCAGAGATGGTTATGACAAATTGCAGTATGATCGTGATCGATTGGCCAAGTAGGCTGAGGAATGGTCGATGTAATTTAACGCAGAGTAACGTGAGGTGTTGCATTTATGGGACGTTTGATATGAGTAGGACCTACACCGTGAATGGATGGGCTGTGGGTAGTTTTATAGAGCATAGGGATCTGGAGGTACAGGTGCATAGTTCCTTGAAGGTGGATTCGCAGGTAGATCCTGAGGCCATCATAGACACATAGAAACATAGAAATTAAGAGCAGGAGCAGGCCATTCGGCCCTTCGAGCCTGCACCGCCATTCAATATGATCATGGCTGATCATCCAACTCAGTATCCTGTACCTGCCTTCTCTCCATACCCCCTGATCCCTTCAGCCACAAGGGCCACATCCAACTCCCTCTTAAATATGGCCAACGAACTGGCCTCAACTACCTTCTGTGGCAGAGAATTCCACAGATTCACCACTCTCTGTGTGAAAAACGATTTTCTCATCTCGGTCCTAAAAGACTTCCCCCTTATCCTTAAACTGTGACCCCTTGCCCTGGACTTCCCCAACATCGGGAACAATCTTCCTGCATCTAGCCTGTCCAACCCCTTAAGAATTTTGTAAGTCTCTATGAGATCACCCCTCAATCTTCTAAATTCCAGCGAGTACAAGCCAAGTCTATCCAGTCTTTCTTCATATGGAAGTCGTGCCATCCCAGGAATCAGTCTGGAAAACCTTCTCTGTACTCCCTCTATGGCAAGAATGTCTTTCCTCAGATTAGGAGACCAAAACTTTTACGCAATACTCCAGGTATGGCCTCACCAAGACCCTGTACAACTGCAGCAGAACCTCCCTGCTCTGTACCTTTTGCTATGAATGCCAACATGCCATTCGCTTTCTTCACAGCCTGCTGCACCTGCATGCCTGCTTTCAATGACTGGTGTACCATGACACCCAGGTCTTGCTGCATCTCCCCTTTTCCTAATCGGTCACCATTCAAGTAATAGTCTACCTTCCTGTTTTTGCCACCAAAGTGGATAACCTCACATTTATCCACATTATACTGCATCTGCCATGCATTTGCCCACTCACCCAGTCTATCCAAGTCATCCTGCAGCCTCCTAGCATCCTCCTCACAGCTAACACTGCCCCCCAGCTTCGTGTCATCCGCAAACTTCGAGATGTTGCATTTAATTCCCTCGTCCAAATCATTAATGTAAATTGTAAATAGCTGGGGTCCCAGCACTGAGCCTTGCGGCACCCCACTAGTCACTGTCTGCCGTCCTGAAAATGACCCGTTCACTCCTACTCTTTGCTTCCTGTCTGCCAGCCAGTTCTCTATCCACATCAATACTGAACCACCAATACCGTGTGCTTTAAGTTTGTAAGTTTGTTCAGCCACGGTATTGAGTATAGAATTAGGGAGATTATGTTGCAGTTCTATAAGGCTTTGTTGAGACCGCATTTAGAGTATTGTGTTCAGTTCTGGGCACCGTGTTATAGGAAATACGTTGTCAATCTAGAAAGGGTCCAGAGCAGATTTATGATAATGCTGTCAGGACTCGAGAGACAAGCTATAGGCAGAGTTTGAGTGGTCTGTGACTCTATTCCATGGAGCGGAGGATGAGGGGCGATCTTATAAAGATGCATAAGATTATGAGAGGAATAGATCGGGTAGATGCCCACAGTCTCTTGCCCGGTGTAAGTGAATCGTGGACCAGAGGAGTGGGGAAAAGTGAAGGGGGAAAGGTTTAATAGGAATGTAGGGGGTAACTATTTCACACGAAGGGTGGTGAATGTATGGGACGAGCTGCCAGACGAGGTAGTTGAGGCAGGGACTATCCCAACAATTAAGAAGCAGTTAAACAGGTACATAGATAGGAAAGGTTGAGTGGGATATTGACCAAATGCTGGCAGGTGGGACGGGTGAAGCTGGAACATGTTGGCCGCTGTGGGCAAGTTGGGCCGAAGAGCCGGTTTCCAGAATGACTCTATGACTCGATAACTCTAATAGTGAATACAATAATATTCGGGTCGAGAATTCTTCTGTAAATATCAAACTGTTTTACGTTCATGCCTTACTATATGATATTCCAATTGATAGAACTGTTTTCACGTACATCAAGGTACATCATCATTTTATTTATCTAAAGGATGTGAACTTGAGTGACGTTGAGCAGAGCTTGGGGTACCGGTTCTGTCCAGATTTTTGTGAAATATGTTACGATCTTCATTTGTTGACAGTAAAGCTAGACTTTCTTCTTCAATTATCAATACATATTTTGCCGTTAGTGCTGCATTGATGCCATTGGTCCAATTCGTGATACCTTAAACCATTTGTTATAAGTATCGCCTGGGGTTAAACGGAATTGGAATCAACGCCTTTTGGAATTCAACACAGTTCAATCTTGCAATTACAACACAAGGTCTACCATGTCTAACGAACGCGCCCAAATACCACGTAAGAGAAGTAATGGAATGAGAAGTAATGGAAAGACAAATAAAAGCAGCATTTTCCTAGATTAATTTCGTTGTGGTCCAAACCGTTCCTGTATAAAGGTTTCCACCTGCTGACGAAATAATCCGATGATGAAGTAAATTGATTGCATCTCACGGCAACCGTTTCCAATTGGTCTGCTGCAATATTTTGTTTCCAGGCTACCAAAATTATCAACAAATTAACGCAACCGATAAGCAGACAGATTATTAATATTTTGTTATATATGGAATGACAACAAAAATTAAGAAGTGTAATTTTTTCGTTCTATGCAGGATTAATTCAAATATCAAAACAGATATATGCAGTAGCCACGGATGCACATAAATGCATGTAACTAACGGACATCTGAAGGATACTGCATTTCCATAGAGGAACAATTATAAAGAGCGGTGAGATTATGCTGCAATTATCTTTTTTAACTACTCACCCATTGGCTTATTTGCAGCAAAAAACCGGTACATCGTTTCCATGCTAATTTTCAAAACTTTCAACACAAAAGATCGCTTGGCTGATCCCAAGGACAAGTAATATGCGTCATATGTTATGCCCAATATGATTGAATGATGCTAGCGTACCTCAATAGCAATAGTCATAACGTTGCAAATTCAGACGTCTCTCAGGGTGTAGCCATCATTTCGTCACCAGCGAACTGCGAGTATATAATGGCCAAACGCAAACTTTCATTTTAAGCCAACTCTCGCGTAAACGGTGCACATTCACGCCTCTGGAATTTCATCGTTAATAAATATGCAGGTTTGGATTCAATGCAATAACGTCGTCTTTCCCCGATGGAAGAAAGTCCCATTTTGGCTGAATTTCCTGATAATGCCGGCTGGTTTGCAATGCCATACCATGCAATAACGTCCATTGCCAATTGCTTCAGTCCAAAAGAGTGTTGTGTTCTCATCTCCCTATTCCACCAAATCGGTTTACAGCGCGCTTGAATATCTACTTGAAGGTACTTCAATCCAAATACATCCATGACGTACCTGTTTTGAAGTGCATTCGCGATAATACTTTTTTAAACGAAAGAAAGGCGTTATTTACCAATCAATGCTGATCGAAAGACAACATATTCCTATATTTTATGCAAGTTCCCGCAGCCTATTCAAATATCCTGTGTGGTAATGGCTGGGGGGTGTTACGCTGAACTGATCGCCCAGAACATTGCGAAATAATTACGTCCCTGCAAAAACATCATAGGGTAATTGTACTACCACTCATACGTATTTGTATTCAAATTTGACTATCCCTCTGAGTTATTCATGTCGTCGTCTCATATGCATGAACAATTATTTCCATACAATAAATCAATTATAACCATGCCTTACCAGGAATTCCAATTACCGCAAAAATAGGATAGAAAATATATTCTACCAGCACAATGACAGGCAGACCCATAATCGTGGAGTATCTACTTGTGTGGTTAGTTCAGCAGAAAGCCGGATCTCCTGCTTTCGATTTACGCTATAAATATATCCCAAGGATATCCCAAGAGTGAATAGAAGAAAACAGAACCATTGCAATTAAACGCCAGCTTTATTTTCATTGGTCTGTTATTCTGGTGCGTTGTGCAATAAACACTCTGACAAATAGCTCAATTAGTGAAACGTGAGTAATGAAGAAATCATGTTTTTGCACCTCTGATGCATATTACTATATAAATGCTCCCTCTTCTCTTGAAACAACTTTCACTTGGTTATGTGTACGATGTTTATCAGCATTTTCCGTGTTATCACTGCCGACATAAGTTCCATACAGTAATCTCAGAAGAATTGTCGGGCTATAAATAGTAATGCAGAACGATCGCGTGTGCTCACTCAGTCGGTTGGACTGTTTTTCAAAAACTGCGAGGGTAATTGCATTTCTTCAGCTAATTACGAGGCTCCGTACTTACAAAACGTTCTTTAAAATCATTTTGAAATTAATAAATGCACTGTTATTCTTGAACGTATTCTCTGTTGCTTTTTAAACAATGCGATTACCAGTACCCTGACAACAAAACATACTTCTATATTGCAGGCATGCAAAGCAACACCGATGATTGAAATCGAAAACGAAGTCCCAGAGGGAAAAATATGCATTTGTGTAAGGCTGGCCTGTGACGTTACCTGAAATATTGAGAACAATTAAATACAACATTATTGCAATTATGTGTGGCTATTTGTATTGGTTTATTTTTGACACGTGTACCGATAAAGTGTGTAAAGCATGTCAGTGCGTGAGGTATGTTGGACGATGACAATTCTTGTACGTCCTAACCTATGGGAGATTCGTTTGGTCGTGTGGGGTAGGTTCCCGTCGCACTGCGTCGCCTATCCACTGCCTACACAGGATCAGTTCCATAGCAGGAGCAAAAACACATTTTCCTGAGTTTGAAAATAAGCGGTTCTTATCTCTGCATCTCGAGTTTTCAAGTTGTATTGATGTGATTGATGTTGCATTATGAAGTCAAGGATTCAGTCGCAAAGTGTGTGCTGACTCCGAGTCATGCATGACAAAGAATACTGATATAGTCGATCGATGGCTAGGAAAACATTACTGTGACACATCAACTGATCGAATAAGTTCATACATATGTATTCAAGAAAATCGCAACAATATTGCGTCATGAAAAAAGCAAGAAATCGTGTCTTTCACACAAATCAACTCCTCTCTTAAATTATCTCACGAAGTATTCATCCTTATATTCCAGGCCTTGCTCGCCAATCGATTGCTTGGTGTGATTTCGTAAATCAGCTGAGTCGGAGTTGCAACATGTTTGCCATTCAGAAACCACGTTACGTGTTGGGCAATAGCTTGAAATAATTGTAGTTTCTGTCGGGACATTGCATATTCTTGTACACAATCATTGAACAACATTTAGAAGATAGAGTGGGAAAGGACGCTCAAATATATTGACGAAACAGGTTATGATTGTTGACTGGTGTAATTAAGATGCAGTGTAACGTCTCCAGTGTGATTCATAGAGACGCACATTTTGATAGCGGGAGATTGGAATTCACCGGAGCTATTCGACATATTTTTGTAAGCAATTGCCCGCTCTTACATGTCAGACGATCAAAGGACATATATGATCTTCTTATGGATCACAGAGTCTCTTGTCCAGAGTAGGTGAATCGTGGACCAGGGGATATAGGTTTAAGCTGAAGGGTATAAGGTTTAACAGGAATCTGAGGGATGACTTTTTCACACAAACGGCGACGGGTGAATCGAATAAACTTCCAGCGGAGGCAGTTGAGGCAGGGACTATCTGAAAGTGTAAGAAACTGTTAGACAGGTAAATGAGCAGGGCAGGTTTGGGGGAATGGAGGCCAAACGTGGGCAGATGGGACATGTGTCGCTGGGCACGTGGGCCCGTGTGGGCAAGTTGCGCCGAAGCTCCTGTTTCCAAGCTGTGTCACTCTATGACTCTATAAATCTATGAGACAACTTTCTGCGGCAACAACATGTGAGGCTTGACGTGGTTTCTATGGTCCAGAATAGACAATGTATCTTCACATTCCGTATGCCTGTAACTAGTTATAAAGAGAAGACTGTCTTTTGTCAGCATTCCACTAGGGCAGGCAGCAGTTAAGTGCTTCTCTGAACATCCATCAATCATTTTGCTGGCAACATCCTCAAAGAAGGTTACTGTCGGAAGTTACCGGAAACACACAGATACTGAACATTTGAATTAGGGTTAGGGCTAGGATTGCAGAGATTGACCTCTGTCTAATATGTGTTTCTTTGGCCTGTTATTCTCATTGTTTACGTGATGGTCTAGGCTAGATCCCTAACTCAATGCAATTTATTGCGGTCTTGGTTGGAGCTGTTCAATGGTACAATTGTTTCTAAAATATCACTTGTACCAAGTTACAATGAAGTTGCATGCAGATCAGCAGGACTATCACAATATGTAAGCGATATCGCCCGGTCAGTACAGAGTGTGCAGTACAGCCCAATGATTGCATATGGCAGAAGCGCCATTTTGGCGCTATTTCACAGTCCCAGTTGCAGCTGTCCGTAAAGGCCCTGTCGGAGCCTCTTTAGAAACTGGTTAGCCGAGGGGCGCCACCCGCAGCCGATCTTGAGGGCGACTAAGGTAAGACCCTCCTAATCTTATTACCGAAACATTTGGCCAACGTTCTCCGCCGTTGGTAACTCCCTCCATCCTTGCCTCCTATTCCCTGTCTTCATTCGCTCGCAGAGGCCGGGCTCGTTGGAGATTCCGTCCGCAGGGCTGTTTTCTGTTCAGCACCAGGCGAACCAGGCCCGATTTTTGAACCACCGCATGCCGGGAGACATTTCTATCGCGCGCGGCCCGCCGGGAGACTGTTCCCAAAATAAGCCACGTTTCATCCCGCTAAGATGTTACGATGGTGTATCTCTAGATGTTGGTGAAGTTTGTTGCAGACAGGCCGACCTTCCCAATGCTTCTTAATAAAACAGGCAGGTGTGCTTGTTGGTCGTTCTTTTGATGTGGCTGGCCTGGGATAAATTGCTGGCAATATTTATTCCTCGGAACTTGATTACTTATTCTCACAAACATGATATTTATTCCTGGGAACTTGGAATGCATATCAATATGGATCATCTGCAAGAAAATATTGGCACGCCAAGTGCATACACCAGCACCAGACGGGAAAATTGGGAGCTGTCTCGTAGATTTCTAAATTCAGATTTAAAATAGTTTATTGTCAAACCCACCAGGACACAATGAAAGTCGTTGTTCACACGAAGGTCACAACGCAAATAATTTTCGTATTTTAATGCTACAATAAATACAGCGGTTAGTGCGAAGCAGCAGAATGGTGCAGGGTGTGGTACAATTTATGTGATGTAGGGCATATTAGAGTACAACAGAGGGAGTAACGGAATGAGGAACCGTTATGAGTAAGATATGTAGCGGCATATCCCGGATGGGGGTGTAAAATACGATATTGTTTCAGTAATCAGATAGTAGTGAGGAAATAAAGCTATTCTTAAGCCTGGCAATCCGAATTTTCAAGCTCCTGCAACTTCTCCGAGAAAGTCGAAGAGATAAGGTAATGACCAGGATAGCAGGAATCCTTGACGATACTTCTGGGGTTCTGGTGAAACGTACCTTGATATTGAACTGGATGGAACGAAGTGAAGACCCTATGATGAACTGTACTCTGATCATTCAGGCGTTTATGACCGGCACATTTGGCAGACCCGTTGGAATGTCATCGATGGAGTATCGTAGAATTTCGTCGGTATCCTCGTGGCTACCTAAGAAAAACAACCCGATAAAGGACTTTCTTTATGACCGGCTCAGTGGTAAAGGAGCGGGATAGATTGCAAATGATATGGATGCCCAGGAACCCGAAGCTCCGGACAATGAACCTGTAGACTCTTTGATGAACCAATGACCACTCTGTCATCCTGATCAGTTAAGGTTGTTTTCCTGACAGAATACAGATGAGTGTTGCCCTCATCCTAACAATATTGTCGACGACGAACACAGATCAATTTGGCATTGTATGTGATCACAGTTGTTGGTGTACAAGAAGAAGTGAGAGAGACTCATCACCGATGTGTAACAGGAGCATCCAATGTTCAGGGATTGCAATATTGATGGGACGATCCATAAACCATGTTATGGCAAATTTCAGGGAGTAAAGATTATCCTTCAGAACGGTGCAGACGTGGGCTATTACCAATGTTTAAATGCACTTTATAATGGTTGATGTTAAAGGTGCTGGGCTGCTTCAGAGACAGGGCATTTTGTTTTTACTCAGTGATTGGACTGAAGTAAGTTTTCCTTGAAGCTGATGGCGTAGTGGAATGTTGAAGTGAGATGTTAACAATGGCAGCGAAGACTGCGCCATTATATTGTCGCACGATATCAGAACTCACCCAGGTATTCCCTCCGCGCTAGCAGCTTCCTCTAAGTTTACATTTCTGGAAGGAGATTTGACTTCCATCACGATGTAAGGGACAGACGCAGCAAGGTGGAAGTGTGTTCACTTGGCACCCTCGTGATTTAATTGAGCGTCAAGCTTGCTACGCAAATCTCTTCTTGCATCACTGCAGAGATGATCATTGGACCTTTGTACATTGGAGGATCACCGGTCCGGAAATCCTCGGATCTGGACATCAGCAGAGCGTAAATTTCCCTCCACATCCGAGATTGTTGCTTAAGATAGATATAAACTGTGGTTGATAAAACGGAATCGACAGAGTATTTCTGGATGAAATTGAGCAGTACTGAGTTGCATCAAGTGGTCTTGATCACGTTCCAGTGACTCGACACACTCTGGGAATGGACGCTGGGTATCTTCACACCGCTACTACATTACACTTTACTTTGGTGTCTCATGCTCCAATGACTATCTGTAAGCCGACAGCAGACACCCCAACAGATGGCCAGACAGGCCAAAAGGAGGGAAAGGAAATGAGCGATTGGCATCCTTTAACGTTGTAGAGCAGTGATCAAGAGTTTTACCAACCCCGTGGCGAAAGGACGTTCGGGTTGCATTTATAATATACGTTTATTTTAAGCTTCATTGAAGTCAGCGGTGATACTGAACAGGATCTCCGCATTCTCAGTCTGAAAGCAATGGACCATCCTATATAACACGTCCAGTGCTGCGTCGGCTTTGGCTTGTGGTGGTTTGTGGACTGCGGAAAAGATAGTTGAGGTGAATTCCCACGGTAGATAAATAGTGCCAGGATATTAAGAACGGTTATTCCTGGCCAGGAGAGTGGGATCGTCAACGTGCATTAAGAAGCACTGGCCAAAAGGAGAAGCCGCAGCTTTTCTCTTTGTCGCTGCCATACAATAATTGCAGAAAACCTCGGGTTGTATAACAGGGTCAGCTCACTTAAAGTGAGCAACAGAGAACACAGGGATTCCTAAATTCGCTTTGAAACTGCAGGCTTGTTCAAGCTTGTCGAAGGAGACTGGATGTTAGCGAGAAATATGCGGGCAGCATGAATGCGGCGCTCAATTCGTCGTCCATTCAGCTATAAAACACTGTGAAAGAAAGGTAGCCATGATAAGTCACTGGATCCAGTGCATTATCCGGTCTAATGTTTCAACCCAACACTCGTTGAGTGACAGCATTCCAGCCTTTCTACATCTTTATCAATAAAACATATATATATTTACTTTGATATAAAATGAAAAATACAGCTATACCAACTATTAAAATGTGGATTAGTAATATGACGGACATAGCTCACCTTGAAGAAATCAGACTCTGCCTAATAGATAAATATTACCAATTCTTAAGGAGTTGATCCCCTTTCATCGACGTTTTGGAATCGTGTGATGCAGCAGTACCGTAAAGATTACTGATTTCAGATCAGGTCGTGGGCAGAATTATATCTCCGAACAAAGATTTCAAAATTTTGTTTTTAAGGGTCTTTTTCTCCTATTTCTACTTTCTACTTTTTTTTCTTATATACACACTTCACGTTTTTTTATTTTCTACTCTATTTTTCCTCTTTTTCTTCTCTCTATTTATTGTCTTTGTTTAATTTCCTTTTCAAAAACATAAAACTAGAGGTTGTACATATAATGTATTACGTTATGACATAGTTGGCACCTAAAATTATGATAAAAAATTAGGTGCCACTGTATTGTTTTGTACTGAATTAACTTCTAATAAAATAAACCAAAATATATATATATTTTTTTATTGGGTAGACAATCAAGCCTTTGTTCGTGGCGATAAATATGACAAGGTATATTTTCTGTTTTTCCATCGTCCGCTTTTTATCACGCTTTCAGGTTTTTGGCACAGAAAACATTAAATGAACCATTCAATTGTCAATTGCCAAACGTTGCTACTAAAACTGGGAAACAACTCGGTATCATTCTGACCGAACCACGTTACGTTCCTGATACCCTGAGGAGAATAATGCGTTATCTAAATATGATTGGCTATTATATAATGCGAGAAACGTCAACTGGGGTGAACGTAAGATAGTATCCCCATTTACAGCTGAACTAGATACAGATAAAGCTTATAATTAAGCTTAAAGTTGAGATTTCTTCACTCATGAGGGATGTATTGTATTCCTTATGCAACGTGACGACGGCGCCGAAGTTACGTGGAGAGAAGTTCCAGGTGCGATTGGATTGAACATAGAACAGTACACCACAGGAATGAGCCTTTATGCCCACAATGTTAGTACCACACACGATGCCAAGTTAAACAGGTCTCATCTGCCTGTATACAGAACACATCCGACTATTCTTTGCACTTCCATATGCCGATCTATAAGCGTCTGAATCACCACTACGGTACCTGCCTCCGCAACCACCGAGGCCAATGCCGTCCAGACCCCCACCTTTCTCAACGTAAAAAATAACGTAGCCGCAGATCCCTCTTAATCTTCCCCCTCTCACATTATTGCTACAACCTCGAATTTTGCAGCGTGATAATAAAATTCTGATTGTCTACGCGACCGGTAGCGTCGATTGCCGGGTGGCGCAGTAAGTGGCAGCCTCGCCAACAGCCTGTCTCGTCCCTTCCTAATGTTGTTGTTTTTAGTTTGTTGTAATTGTATGTTTTAGTGGATCTTTAGTTTTTGTATTATGGGGGGTTGGGAGGAGGGGAACTTCTTTTTTCTCTTCCCTCGACGGAGATGCGACTTTTTCCGTATCATATTTCCGTCCGCACTGCGGCCTTAATATCGTGGAGCTGGCGGCCCCTTTGTTATGATCGACTGCGGGAGCTCCAACTGCCCCGATCGCAGGAGCCTCGATCGCCCCGTTACGGGGGTTTTGATTGACGACTGCGGCAGCTTCGATCGCCCCGAATATCATCAATATTCTATCCACGTCAGCACTCTATCCCAATACCATTTGCCGTAATTTTGCCTACTAATCTCCTATGTCGGACCTTTTGAAATGCTTTCTGAAAGTCCATGTACACTACATCCACTGGCACTCCCATGTCCATTTTCCTAGTTACGTCCCCAACAAATTCCAGAAGATTAGTCAAGCATGATATCCCTTTCGTAAATCCATGCTGACTCGGACCGATCCTGTTACTGCTATCCTAATGTGCCGCTATTTCATATTTTATAATTGACGACAGCATCATCCCCACCACGGATATCAGGTCAACTATAATTCCCTGTTTTATCTCTCCCGCCTTTCTTAAAAAGCGGGATAACATTAGCTACACTCCAACCCACCGGAACTGACCTTGAATCTATAGAACATTGAAAAATGATCACCAATGTGTCCACGATATCTAGAGACACTTCCTTTAGTACTCTGGGGGGCAGACCCTCAGGCCCTGGGGATTTACAGCCTACCGTCCCATCAGTCTACCCAACACCATTTCCTGCCTAATGTGGATTTCCTTTCAGTTCCTCCGTCACCTCAGATCCTCTGGCCACTAGTATATTAGGAAGGTTTTTTGTGTCCTTCTTAGACGGATGCAAAGTATCTGTTCAACATATCTTCCATTTCCTTGTTCCCCATAATAACTTCACGTTTTTCAGTCTTCAAGGGTCCAACTTTGGTGTTAAGTAATTGTTTCATCTTCATATACCTAATGAAGCTTTTACTATACCTACTTTATATTCATGGCTAGCTCAACTTCGTACCTCATCTTTTCTCCCCGTACTGACTTTTTTTGTTATCTTCTGTTGCTCTTTAAACATTACTCAATCCTGTTGATCTCCGCTCTGGTTTGCTACGTTGTACTTCTTCTCTTTTAATTTTATACAGTCCCTGACGTCCTTTGTCCGCCACGGCCGCCCTATGCACCCCTCGGTATCTTTTTTCCTCTTAGGAATGAACTGATCCTGCACCTTATGTATTATTCACAGAAATACCTGCCATTGTTTTTCCACCGTCATCCCTGCGAGGGTATCTTCCCAGTCAACATTGGCCAGCTACTGACTCATGGCTCCATAGACCCCTATATTCATCTGTAACACTGACACCTCTGATTTACCCTTCTCCCTCTCGAATTGTAGATTACACTTGACCATATTATCGTCACTACCTCCTAATTGCTCCTTAACCTCAAGTTCCTTTATGAAATCCGGTTCATTATGCCTTACCCCAATTGAATATTTTAACACGTGGACCCTCTCCGTCCCGATCCATAACTATCTTAAACCTAATCGAACGTGGTCACTCGTCAAAAACGGCTCCTCCACAAACAGTTCATTAACTTGCCCTTCCCAATTTCCCAATACTAGATTCACTGTTGCTCTCTCATGTGTGGGGGTTTTACACACATCTTGAGCAAACTCTGCTGAACTCTTATGAGAAATTTCATCTCATTTAAACCTGTCACACTATTATTTTTCCCAATCAATTTGAACAAGTTAAAATCCCCAACTACACCAAATTTATATGACCTGCAGTTGTCTGCAATCTCCTGGCATATTTGTCCTTGTAATTCCCGTTGACTATTCGGGGGTCTGGAGCACACGCCCACCAAGAATGTCATCCCTTTCTTGATCCTCAGCTCCACCCATATAGCCTCACTAGATGAAACGTCCGTAATTTTACCTCCGGCCACTGCCGTGGCATCCTCCTTAATCGACAATGTAACCCCCCCCCCCCCTCCACATTTTCCCTCACCCCTTTCTCTCCTGAAACACTTGCACCGCGGAACATTGAGCTGCCAGTTTTTCCCCTCCCTTAACCAGGTTTCCGTAATGGCTATAACATCCCAGTCGCTCGCAGCTAACCATGCCCAAAGCTCATAGTTACCCGTCAGGCCCCTTGCATTAAAATACATGCAGTTTGAACCAACCCTACTTCCGCGCTCTCCGCCTGCCACCTGCCTGTACTGTCCACTAATCTTTCCCTCACCATCCTCCATAACAACTTCTAACCACTCATCTGCTTCTGTCCCGTAGAGATCCTAAATTATGTGGAATGCATTGTATAGCACAGAACGTGGGACTTCAGCCCACACTCCAATATCGTTACACATCTGTACTAATCAAAGTTGTTCACATTTGGATTTAATTAACTTGCCTGTGTAATAGTCTATATAAATAAACTCACAGTGTCGAGCAGCACAGAAACAGGCCGTTTCGGGTCGAAACTTCGGAGTCTGAAGAAGTGTCTCGACCCGAAGCGTCACCTTTTCCTTAGCTCCATGGATGCTGCCTCACCCGCTGAGATTCTCCAGCATTTTTTCTACCTTTGACAAAATATGAAGGTACGTACGTCCCCGTTAGAGTGATGGGCAAAGCATGCAAACGGAAGGAAGCGTGGCTGACGAGGGAAATTGAGTCGTTGGTCAAAAACAAGAAGGATGCATCGAACACGTATAGGCAGCTGGGATCAAGTGAATTCCTGGACGAGTTTCGGGAACTAAGGAGCAAACTGAAAAGGGAGATCAGAAGGGCAAAACGGGGCCAGGAGTGGGCCATCTCCGGAATAAAAGCAGTCACCTCTGTGTGGAGCTACAGGAGATGGGTAAGGTCTTCAATGAGATTTTCTCCTCGGTATTTACACAGGAGCAAGATAGTAGGACGGAGGATCTTCGGGAAGTCAATGGAAGTGGCTTGAGAGCAGTCAGTGTTACCGTCGAAGAAGTATTGAAGGTACTACCGTGTATGAAGGCGGACACATCTCCTGGGCCTGGTCATATATATCCAAAGACATTCTGGGAAAGCAGCGATGAAATTGCTGGAGCCCTGGTTCAAATTTCCGAGTCGTCCTGAAATACAGGAGGGGTGCCAGAAGCCTGGAGGGTTGCAAATGTTGTGCTTCTTTACAAGTGGGCTGCCGGGAAAATGCTTGGAATTATAGGCCGGTGAACTTAACGTCTGTAGTTGCAAAGGTACTAGAGAGTATTCTGAAGGATAGGTTATACAGGCATTGGGACGGGCAAGGGTTGATTAAGGATAGTGAGCATGGTTTTGTACGTGAGATGTCGTGCCTCACAAATCGGATTGACTTTTTGAACTCGTGACCAAAAAGGTCGATGGCAGAGCAGTAAATGTTGTATCCATGGATTTCAGTAATACATTTGACAAGGTTATGCATGGTAGTCTGCTCTGCAAGGTTAGATCGCATGGGATCCAAAGAGAGTTAGCTGAATAAATAGCAAATTGGCTGCATGGATGGAAGCAGATGGTGAAGGTGGAGGATTGCTTCTCGGACTGGAGTCCCGTGACTAGTGGTGTGCCTCAGTGTTCAGTGCTGTGCTCGTTACTTTTCGGCATCTAAAATTATTTGGATGAGACCATACAAGGCAAGATTAGCAAGTTTGCTGCTGTTACATAAATGGGTGGTTTTGTAGAGAGTGAAGTTGGTTGCGAAAGATTGCGGCAGGGTCTGGATCGATTCGCCAGATATGCTGAGGAATGGTTGATGGAATTTAATACATAGTAGTGTGAGGTGTTGTAATTTGGGACGACTATCAAGGGCAGGGCCTATACGGTGAATGGTAGGATTTTGGGGACTGTTGTAGAGCCGAAGGTTCTAGAAGTGCAGGTGAAGGGCGAGTCGCAGGTAGATAAGATGGACACAAAGGATTTTGAAATATTGGCCTTCACCAATCAGAGTATAGAGTAAAGAAGTTAGAGGCCATGTTACAGTTGTATGGGACGGTGGCGAAACCGAATTTGTAATATTGTGTTTAGGTCTGCGCAGCATGTTATAGAAAATATATTGTCAAGCTTGACAGGGTTCATAGAAGATTTGCAAGGATGTTGCAAGTAGTAGAAGGTGTGAGCTATAGGGAAAGGTTGAGTCGGCGGGGTCTCTTTTCCACGGGCGTACGAGGATGAGGGGTGATCTTACAGAGGTGTACAGAATCATGAGAGGAATATATCGGGTTGACACACAGTCTCTTGACTAGCGTAGCGGAATCGACGACCAGAGGACATAGGTTCAAGGTTGCGGGGGAGATATTTATAAAGAATCTGAGCGGTAACTTTTCACACAAAGGAGGGTGGGTGTATGGAACAAGCTGCAGATGAGATAGTTGAGGATGCGTTTACCCCAATGTTTAAGTAACAGTCAGACAGGAGCATGGATAGGATATGTATGGAGGGATATGGACCAAGCGCAGGCAGTTGGGACAAGTGTAGCTGGGACATGTTAGCCGGTGTGGGAAAGTTGGGACGAAGGGCCTGTTTCCACACCGTATCACTCAATGACTGTGACTATATTTATGAACGTAACGGTTCTTTCCTTCAAGCATAGTCTGAGGCTTAATCTCATCTTGCCGTTTGAACCTGTCAGCGTCTGATTCCCTCACTTGCCATCGGAACAATTTATAGCAGGTAATAAACTTGCCAACAATTACGTTCATGGGATATGTGAGGTAGTTTGTGCGCTCGCAGACAAAACACCGATGTCTCAGAAGTAAAAGGTAAATTCCATACAGGCAGCATATAAAGTAAGCGTAGTTAGAAATCGTCAAGTATGATGTTGTGGGAATTACAGTGACATGGCTGCAAGAGGACCAGGACTGGGAACTGAATATGCAACGATATACCTCCTATGGAAAAAACATGACATTTGGGCAGCGGGGGTGGGGTAGTTCTGTTTGTGAGGAATGAAATTCAGTCCCTTGCAAGGGGTGACATTGAAACAGATGTGGAGTCAGTATGGGTATAACTAAGGAATTGTAAGGGTAAAAGACCGTAATGGGACGTATCTACAGTCCCCCAAACAGTTGCCTGGATATAGCGTGTACGTTGAATCAAGAGTTACAATTGGCATGTCGTAAAGGTAATGCCTCGGTTGTTATGGGAGATTTCAACATGCAGGTAGACTGGGGAAATCGGGTTGTTAATGGACCCCAAGAAAGGGAGTTTGTGGAGTGGCTCCGTGATGGATTCTCAGTGCAAATTGTACTGAAGGCTGCCAAGATTCTGACTTTAGTGTTGTGGAACGAACAGGATTTGATAAGGGAACTGGTAAGGGAAAAGGAGCCATCAGGAGATAGTGATCATCTACAATCTACAAGTTTTAATCTACAATTTGAGAGGGAGAAGTGTAAATCGGAGGTATTAGTGTTACAGTTGAACAAAAGGGACTATGGCGCCATGAGGGAGGAGTTGGCCAAAGTTGACTGGAACGATACCCTAGCAAGGATGACAGTGGAACAGCAATGGCAGGTATTTCTGGCATTAATACAGAAGGGTGCAGGATCAGTTCATTCCAAAGATGAAGAAAGATTCTAAGGGGAATACGGTTCGACGCTGGCTGTCAAGGGAAGTCAGTGACAGTATAAAAATAAAAGAGAAGAAATACAACGTCGCAAAGATGAGCGTGAAGCAAGAGGATAGTGTAATGATTAAAGAGCAACAGAGGATAACTAAAAAGGCAATACGGGGAGAAAGGATGACGTGCGAAGGCAGATGGAGTTTAGTTGGTTAGAATTTGTGGTGTTGCTCTCTGGGAGGTTGAATGCAAGGGGAAATTATACAGTTAATGGCAGGACCTTTTACACGATGAATGTACAAATAGATATTTGTGTTCAAGTCCATAGCCTCCCGAGAGTGGCAAAGACCACCAGATAGAATGATAAGGAAATCTGGCCTTCATTGGTCAGGGCAGTGAGTCTCAGAATCACGAAGTCACGATGCCGCTTAAATGAATTTGGTTAGGCTACGTTTGAACTATAGGGTGCAGCGCTGATGCCCCATTACAAGAAGGATGTGGAGGCTTTGGAAAGGATACATACGAGGCTTGCGAAATGCTACCTGGATTAGAGCGCATTTGCCACAAGGGAGACGTTGGACAATCTTGGATTGTTTTCATGAAGCGTCAGAGACTGAGGGGAGCCCTGATGAAATAATACAACATTTTGAGAGGCATAAATAGGTTAGTTAAGCAAAATATTTTCGCAGGGTGGAAATGTCAAAGACTAAAATACATGGCTGTAAGATGAAAGGGTAAGCTTTAAAGGAGATGTGTAAGGCAGGTGTTTATAATACAGAGAGTATGATGGGTGATGGGTGCCTGGAACGCGCTTGCAGATGTGGTAGTTGAGGCAAATACGACAGTGGCGTTTAAGAGTTTTTGGGCAGGCTCGTGCACGTGCAGTAAATGTAGGGGTAAGGAGCATGTGCAAACAGGGGAGATTGGGGAAATCTCCAGCATGGCATTGTGGGCCGAAAGGCCTCTCGCTGTACTATATATTTTTGTGATCTTTGTTTAACATCTCAAGTATGTTCTTTGCTTAGAAATGTGCCGATGATAATATGGAGTCATAGAATTATAGAACCGTAGAGCGCAGAAACAGGCCGTTTCGCACCGCATTGTCCATACCGGCTAAGATATATTCATACAGACGGAAACAGGCCCTTCGCCCCAACGTATCCCTGCCGGCCAAAATGACCGATTTGCATGATTCCAACTTTATTCCGCCTGGCCCACATCCTTATAAACCCTTCATATACAGTAATCTATCTAAATGTATTTTACCTTTTGTTGTTTTACCTGCCTCAAGTATCTCCTCCGGCAGCTCGTCCCATGTTACCACCATATTTTGTGGAAACAAGTGCCACTCAGGTTCCTATTAATTCTTTAACCTCTCACCCGATTTCCGCTGGATCGCTATTCCTCAACTCTGGGTGATCGACCCTGTACATTTACTCTATTACCGGTCAGCATCGGGAAGGTTAAAATCCCCTGCAATTATAACATTATTAGTCTTGCAGCTGCCTGCAATATCAATGCGTATATGTATTCAAAGTCCGGATGCCTATTCGGGGCCTGTAGTACACTGCATACACGGTGACCATCCCATTTTTATTGTCCACCCATAAAGCCTCACTGGAGGAACCACCAGTAATGTCATCCTGGAAGACTGCCGTGACATTCTCCTTATTCAAGGAAGCTATACCTTCTCCTATTTTGAACCCACCTCTCTCCCCCGAAAACGTACCACTTTGGTAGCATCCGCGTCGCACATATCTATCCACGCCGTGAGCTCATCCGCTTTATCCCTCAAGCCTCTCGCACTAACATAAATGTAATTCAATGCAACAGCCCATCCTCGCTCGCTACCGTGCTCCGGCCGGTTCTGTCCTCTGAACGTTCTTTCATCACCTTCTACCACGGTTTCCAGCCTCCCATCTGCACCAGGCGTTCATTGGATCCGGACCCCAGCCAAACGAATTGCAGCCCTCCTGCGATCCCAAATCCCAATAGCTGGTAAAAGGCCCATAAGGTTCTACACATTTTTTCTTTAAGAACTTATCCAACTGCATTTTAAACATTTTAATCATTTCGACCTCCATTACCGACTGTGGCAGGTATACGCGACCGTCCTTGTGGAAAAAATCCACGCATATCTCATTCAAATTGACCACTCCATAAATAAATTTTGTGCGTTCCAGTGGTGAACTTCATCGTGCTGCGAGAAAGATTCTTAATATCATCCTGGGTATGTGACCTGTAAGTTTGCACACCTCTATGACGTCAACCTTCATTTTTCAGCGAAACGAAATATGCTCATCCAACTTGTGGTTATAATTTTAGTCCTCCATTCCAGGGAGTATCCTAATGCATATCCTCTGAACTCCCGCAATTGGTCCCACAATGTTACTGTTGCGACCAGAACTTTGCGTAATAATCCAAATGTCTGTTTACCAACGTTCTGCATAGGTGTAACGTCGTCGAACTCATACTCAATAGCTCCGCTTAAGAAGATAGGCAAGTCGATTACCTTTACCCTACTCTTTCCAACTGTATGGACAGTTGCAGGCACATTGAAGATCAGCACAGTGGCGCAGTTGCTGCCTCACAGCGCAAGAGCACCATGTTCGATTCTGACCCTGGGTGGTGGCTGTGTGGTGTTTGCACGTTCCCGTTGCGACAGCGTGTGTTTCCTCCTGGTACTCCGGTTTTCTCTGCCATCCTAATGACATGCGGGTTTCGGGTAAATTGGCCACTCTAAATTGCCCGACTGTGCAGGCAATGGAAGAGTAAGTGTGATAACATAGAATTGTTGAGATGGTTGACATGGACTCGGCGGACCGAAGGCTCATTTCCAATGCTATATCTCTAAAATTACAACTGAAATTACAAAATCACAATTTATAATTATCATGGATAACTTGGGCTGAGGGAATGTTTCCAAATTGTATGACTCTATGAAACTGAATCCAATGTGCCAATGTTCCAAGCATTTCTCCAGCTGTATCCTAGGATATAATTCTTCTCTATCTAACCCCACGAACTTTGACACTCGTCTGCAAAGGTATTAATCAGATCATCTACATAAACATCCAAGTAATTTATGTACAGAAACAAATACAGGTAGCATTCTACAGACTTCCAGTCAAAGAAATAATCCATATGTTACGACTCTCTGCCTGTTATCACCAAGCTGACTTTGCATGCAGCTCGGCAACCAGCCTCACATCTCCTATGCCTTTATACAATAGGGTTCACACGTTAGGGACCTTCAAATAGCTGCAGCCTATGTTTAGTTTTAATTTAGAGATAAAGCGCAAAAACAGGCCGTTCGGCCCACAAGTCCGCGCCGTCCATCCACCCCCACATATTATCAGCATCCTAAACACACAAGGGACTGTTTCTATTCATACCAAACCAATCAGTCTACAAACCTGTCCGTGTGGGAGGAAACCGAAGATCTCGGAGAAAGGCCACGCAGACACGAGGAGAACGTGCAAACTCCGTGCAGCCAGCATCCGTAGTGAGGATCGAACCCTGACTACGGTGAGGCTCCAGCTCCAGCTGCGCCAGGTGGACAGAGGAAATAACCGAGAACATGCTCCCAACTCCACAAAACCGAAAACATTTAACACATTTAGCCGCGCCGGCAACATGAACTTGACTTGACGAGTATTTATTGTTGATGCTCACATTTCATATCTCATGCTTTTGCAGTTTATTTATTTTAATTTTCACAATTGCGCATTCGCGTACTCCAAGTTTAGCTCGGTTGCCGCATTATTATTCTAGCCGCAAGTTCTGGTTCAATAAATTCTAGCCTATTTTAAAGTCATACTATATGGCCTCGTGGATCCAGTGTTATATAAACAATAAAACGTTCCATACTTTATATGTGACATTATTTCATAAAATTCCGTATGTTCAGATTTTCTCTGAAGAATGCCGAATGCAATGCATCATTTGAACAACTTCCATTCAGTTTGGATTTCATTGTCAAATTTCAGTTCCGGGAAGTAAGGTAAAATTAGCTGCAAAACACAAAGTGCCGAAGGGAGTCAGACGGTCAGGCAGCATCCATGGAGGGAATGGACTCCTTATATTTCGGGCCAGGATCCCTTTTCACGCTGCGAAATCCAGCACTTTGTGGTTTGCTCGAGGTTACAGCATCAGCCGTTCTCGGCATCTCCTTCACATTGAGCTGAATTGTAATGAATGTAAAATGACATCGTATCCCGTTATCCAATTCCTCTGTCAACTTTTAACGAAACACCGCACAAGTGTATTTGTGCAAGAGTTTGAACACCTCTGCATTTATGCAGTAATTTCAGTTACTGAAATAGTGAAGGGTTTGTTGTAAGGAAGAGACTCATAGATCTGTATAAGGAAATAGGCCGTTAGGTTCAGCATATCCATGCCAATATGTTGGCATACTGAGTCAGAAACCAAAGACAATGATTTAAAGTAATGCTTCCAGGGTTTAGGAGAGAGATGAAGGGAAAAAAACAAAGAGATACCAGTACCAAATGTGTAACCTGCTACCTAAACTAATTGTCCAAATAGAAATCTCCATTGTACCAAAACAAGATCAGGAAATGTTTAATTAAGTTTTGCTTTAAAGAAACGGAAACATCTTGACATGGACTACAATTCGAATGCTGGACACCATAGCACCCGTTTTGCCCGCCGCAGATACCATGGTCAGAATAAGGACATTTTGGGTCTTCTATTCACCCATTTACTATAAAAGCCATCATGAGCACCTTCGGCTTCTTACGGTGAAAACCAGCACATTTTTTGTTTGATGATGTTAACTACATTCATCATAAGAAGCAGTGGCCATTTGATCACATTCTGCAATTCCTCCCTGAATTTCCTCTGAGAGACTGCATAAATAAAAGTGTTTGTACAAGAGCTCATACATTTCAGCATATAGCCGGATAATTCCGCAATGGTGAAAGGGTCGTTGTAAGTGGCTTGTAAAAATTGAGTATCGGTAAATTGAACCTGCACGTAGCATATTAGATTTACCGCCCAGAACAATATAAAACTTCCAGATATGGCGAGCAGCAAAATTATTGATCTCCTTCGATTCTCCATTTCGGGATCAGTCTGATGCTCGGCGCCCTTCTTTCCGTGGAGACCGCTCCGCACTCTGTTGGCCAGTAGGATGTGTCTGATAGTTATGGAGTTGAGCATCAAAATCAAAACAAATGGCGCAAATGGGGTTAAGACGGTCTCCAACCACAAAAACGCCACCCATACAGGTAAAATATAGAAACTGGACTTGACATAGCAAGACCAAGCTACATTTTCAATCACTTCTCTGGGTTCATATATAAAATAATATGGAACATTTTCTAAAATACTTAGAAAGCACACCACTCCTATTACCAACGCTGCAGTTTTTTCAGTGCAATATGTTGTTTGCCACACTTGGTGACAAATAGTTATGAACCGATCAAAGGTGAATGCCACAGTCAGCCAGACAGAGCAGTCAACGGAAACAAACAGCAGAGTCAGAATAACTTTACAAACTGGAGTGTGGTTGAGGAAGGAATATGAAAAGTAACCATCCACTATCTCATACAGAATGACTTCAAATATCAGGACCATCAGGTCGCCCAACGCCATGGCCATCAGGTACCGAGTGATACATTTGGAGAGACCGCAGTTCCCGCGACCGAGAATGAGGATTGCTGCCAAATTAGCTGAAAAAAAGATAATATAATGATAACTCAATGATTATCGGACAGTTGCCGAAATAATTGCAGGCAATTGGATACGCAGTCTACTCTAGTACACATTCTAGACCCCATCTATACTTTGCCTCGGGAAAGCACTCAAGATCATGAAGGGTCGTTTAAGAGGTTCATTCCTCGTCCCTTCTCTGCCGGGACCAGGAGATAGAAAACCTTGAAAACACGTACGATCAAATTCAAGAGCAGATTGGACCGCTCTGTTGTTTTTCCGAGCATCACCCGACCATCACATCAAATTGTTGCAGCGTACCGCATAATACTGTCACCAGGTGGTTACTGACTGTTAGACATTCACTTAATGGATTCCAAATTTACTTCATGGAAAAAAACATAAATAGATTATAAGCGACTTACCAGGAACACCGACCAACGCAAGAATGGGATAGTAAATATTTTCTATCCGTAATATTACCGGCAGCCCCATAATTACAGAGAAGCACAATTGTGCGCGGGCAGGCGAATAACGTACTTTCATGTTGAAGACGAATTTATATCTGACTGAATCCTCAAATGACGCGGAATGTAATTGGCATTAGCTGCAGAAACTAATTAAACAGAGTCAAATTTGTTTCTAATTAGCAAACACGTGATACAATCTCGATGTTTATTTTCCACATCGAAATTATTTCAATGGCAGCTACAATGCTCCTGAACGTAACAATTTAATGTGTAGTTTCATATTTGGTGTTTCATGGAGCAAATGCGCATATTTATGAAGGGCTAACTTTCACTTAATATTAATTCCACCTAAAATGCACGTTTAAAATAATTTTTACAATATTATATTTCTAAGACTGTTCAGTGGATCAGTGAGGGAAATAAACGCTGTCAGAATGATGCTGAACGTGATTTAGAGATTCAGCTATTCTACCAAATACACCTCACGTGTAGTCTTCCCTGCACGTTTTTAAAGTGACTTAAGATACACACAAAACGCTGGAGTAACTCAGCGGGACAGGGAGCATCTCTGGAGAGAATGAATGGGTGACATTTCGGGTCGAGACCCTACTTCAGACTAATCATTGGAAAGGGAAACGAGATATATAGAGACGATGTACTGTATATAGTGTTGTTCTACTGTATATCGTGCTGTTATTTGCGAGTGAAGCACCAATGTAAATTCCTTGTATGTATACATACTTGGCTAATAAAATGTATTTAATACAATTCATTTCAATGATGCAGAGAAATAAAGAGCAATGAATGAAATAAATGCATAAAAGTAACGATTATAAAGGAAACAGGCCATTGTTTGCTGTATGTTGGGTGAAAACGAGAAGCTGGTCAGTCGTGGGTGGGGGACGGATGGAGATCGAGGGAATGGCGGGATTACGAAGTTAGAGAAATCAATATTCATACCACTGCTATAAGCTCTAAGCTGCCCATATTGATTTCTCACGTCACCCATTACGTCATCTCCAGATATGCTGCTGTCCTGCGGAGTTACTCCCGCTGTTTGTGTCTATATTCGGTTTAAACCAGCATTTGCATTTCCTTCCTGCACCTTTTTAAATGACTTGTTACCGCTTAAGCATGTTCCACTGCACACATTGTATCGCGAATTTTTTTTTTTTTGCTCGATAATTTCTAAATTGAACCAGCGTCTCATGCCTTAAACACCGAACAAATTAACCACACTGGAATCAGCCGCAGGTTTTAGCGGTGACGAACAATGATCATTAGCCGACCCACAGCGATCGGCTCGGAATCCAGCCACGCTGGTCTATTAATATACTATTGTAGGGAGTTCAACATGCTGCAGGCCGTGGACCTATTCCTAGCTCGCGGGTAGCCGTAAAAGCTGCTAATGTATTGGAAATAGGAAAATCGTGGACTTCAGTGGATTTCTTGTATTGATGAAATAAGCGGTTGACCAGACTCAATAAAAAGAAATACAAAATCCAAAGACAAAAAGTGACCCACTAACACTGCGCGTAAGGCTACATCTCTGGAGAACAATGGATAGATTATATTTCTAGTCGGAACTCTTCTTGGACCTCGGTGGTGGGATACAAAAGGGGGGAGATGGGACGGAAAGCTGCATTGGCGGATGAGCGGGATAACTCTGGCGAGTTAGAGTTGCGCCGAAATGAAACTTCTATGATCTCAATGTTTAATACTTGACCCTTATTCTAAAACTGTGACCCCTTAAACTGAATTCACCGGCTACCGGTGAATCAAACTCCATAAAATACGAGTCCAACAATCTCTCTTCATATGTCAGACCTACCACCCTAGAAATCAAATAGTTGAACCTTAACCGCTTCATCCACGGCAAGAACACCATTAATCGGACAAGGAGGCCAAAACAGCTCACAATATTCAAGGCCTGGTCTTATGGAGGTTGGGGTGGAAGATTGCGACATTTACGTGGTCCGCCCTGTTTCGACGAATGCAATCAACCCGGCGTGCAATCAAATAAGATCAAATAGAACAAGTTGTCCAACAACTTTAGGCTGTGCACGCCACACGCAAGAAGAAGATGGAGGCTGTAGACAAGACACTCATTATAAACGAATACTGTCTTTAAAGGCTAGTATGCCATTTGCACCTTTCGCTGCCTGGTAGACTGGGGCATACCGTCAGCGATCGTTACATATGTGACACGGTCACGCTGCATCTCTTCCTTGCACAATGTACATCCATTCAATTAATAATATTTCTTCCTGTAATTGCCAAGAAAGAGGATATCATGTTTTTTTCGTCGCTATCCTGGCTGTGCCCCGTGTCTGCTCACAGCCAATTTCTGCCCATATCACCCATAAGATTCTGCACCATCTCTGGTTTCATCCTGCTACCCGTCGACACAATGGCGCAGCAAATTGAGCTGCTGCCTCATGAGGCGAGAGATCCGGGTTCGATCCTGCCCTCTGGTGCTATCTGTATAGTATTTGCACTTGCTCCCTGTGATCGCGTGGGTTTCCCCCAGTTTTCTCACACATAGACGTGCTGGATTTTAGGTTAACTAACCCATCTAAGATTCCCCAACTGTGTAGGGGATGTATGAGAAAGTGGGATAACACAGAACTAGTATGAACGGGTGATCGATGGTTGGCATTGATTCCATCAGCTAACCAATCAATCAATCAATCAATCAATCAATCAATCAATCAATCAATCAACTGCCGTTGTGTTATGTACAGACGTGGAAATGATTGTATTAATATAATGAGTTTATTTCCTGAAAGTTAGGGTTCCTGCATTCAACCGCCCCGCTTCCGGTACGCAACTAGCGAAGAAAACTGTTCATACCTACGCTTTGTTTTCGCTTATCAACAAGGTCCTTATCTCAATTCCAGGGGCTCAGTATCTCAGTGAATGTGTTCAGCGAAACTATCGTCGAGTCTACATTTGGTGTCGCGGATGTGTAAGAGCCCACGCCTTGAAAACGGATACAGGAGATGAGGTTGGAGGAGGTGCAAGTGAATCTCTGCCTAACCTGAAAGGACTGTCAGGGTCCCTGGACAGAGTCGAGAGAGGAGGCATCGGGGCAGGTATTTCATCTTTTGCGGTTGCATGGGACGGTAGATAGAGATGGGGGTGGTTTGGGTGGGTAGGAATGAGTTAACCTGGGAGTTGCGGATGGAACGGTCTCTGTGGAAGGCGGAAAGGGGTGGAGATGGGAAGATGCGACTAGAGGTGGGATCCAGTTGTAGGTGGCGAAAATGCCGGCGGGTTAAGTGTTGTATGCGCCGGCTGATGGGGTGAAAGGTAAGGACTGAGGGGACTATATCTCTGTGGCAACTAGTGGGAAGGGGTGCAAGGACGGAGCTGCGGGGACCGAGGAGACACGCGTGAGGCCCTATCGAGGAGACACGTGTAAGGGCTTATTTCAGTGTGTTTTCTACCATTTTCTGCGCTGTCTATGTCAGTCTATCTGATCCATAATCTGCTGTTGTCCATCTGTTCTTCTAGAAATTAGGTTACATTAGTTATCTTCCAACTATTTTAAACTGTTGCAGAGCATCAATGTTGTTTTAAATGACCGCCAGTGCATCCAGTATTTCTTGGTCTATCTCTTCAAGTGCACCAAGCCACAGACTACCAGGCCATAGGGATTCAATGGTCATTCCAATCAATATGTCTCCATTCATATACGGTTTGCATTTAGCTCCTTCTTGATCAGTGAACCGAATATTTCTTGGATTATTTATGTCCTGCTTTTTGAAAACAGAATGGAAGTATGCATTCCTTTGACTCCCTCGTTTGACGCACCTACCGAACTGCGTATCTTCAGAAGCATTTACATGCAACGGTTTCCATGTTACATGAAAGATTACATTCATGCCATATTTCATCATTCTATAGCATGACCTTTGTCTCGCCTTGCTGAATTATAAACTGTTTCTGAATATCAAGTGTGCCCCTTTAATATTTCCTTTCCATGAATCTTACACCCTCTAATTTTATTTGAAATTCACCTTTGATATACATTTCCGGGTTTATTGTTGGCCCAAAACGGGAATGACAATTATTGTGATTCATTCATGCCAATGGTTGCAATTACCGACCACTATTTCACCGTCCTCCTGCTGGCCGATCGCCGGGATCCCTCCGACTTCCATCCTCACCTTTCCCTCGTTTCCTTTCTGTCCATGTTTTCTACTCCTCGCATTCCCCTATCTCAATTCACACCCCATTCCCTGAGAATTCTTGAAGGAACGTTCCCCAATCTATCGCAGCCATCATGTCAATTAGTCACATATATAGAGTTTCCTTTCATTGAATTAAAACCCGAGACTCGGAATACACTGACAGACTTTCAATTTAAATGAGGATTATAGCGCACCCTCCCCCCACTCACATGGACTCTGCAGAATTATTGATTAATCCTTTGTCATGACACCGTACCCGGTCTAGAACGGTTTGCTTCCTAGTTAGTTGCTAATACTCTCTAATTCAAGTAGCATTCTGGTAAACCTCTTCTACTTACTATGGAGAAGGGTGCAAATCAGCGTAGTATGTGGAGACGCCACCGATATTTGGAAGGGTTCCTGATTTCAACATTTTATAGCGCTTTTGTGTACTGGTTAACTTCTTTCCTTGCGCATGTGTCTCCTGACGGATCTCAAATATTCACACGTCAAATGTCGCTTGCTTGTGCACTGAACCTCCACGATTTATTATATTAGGGCAACAATTATTTCGATGAAGCATAAAGGACCGCAGAAATCCAGTTTGGCCTGGACGGCACTGACTGCAGCGGTGTTTCTCAGTCGAAAACATTTCAAAGGTCAGCAAGTTTCGGATATCTATGTTTGAGCATTGCAACCCGGCGTCGGATTCACTAATGCATCCCAGAGCGAAGGCACACGTCGTCGCCGAGCGGTAATGCCCAGTTCATATCGTGCCCATGGATAATATAAACAAGCTATTGTAAGCAAATTTCTGTACTTTTATTATTTTAATTATTTCAAATGATTACCCCGTTTTTAATGTTGACGCAAGGAACTCGAGTTGCTGGAATCTTTCCTTGAACATAACGTTTTGGAGTCACACAATGCAACAGGCAGAATCTCTGGAGTACAAGGATATGCGATGTTCAGTGTCAGCCGTTACAGGTGAGCGACGAAGGATCTCGAGAAACATCACCTATCCATATCTCCAGAGATGCTTCTGATCCGCGGAATTACTCCAACATTTTGAAGTTCATTATTTTTTATGTTCCGCTTGATGAAATATATTTTGGAACTATTCAAAATATGTTTGCATTTCGAGTTGTGACGAAGCCATTCGGACCGGCGAATTGGTCAGTCTGAAAAAGTCATCACAGAAACCTTCGAACCACTGGGTGACTGCTCTGCTCTCTGTGTTGACAGAGGTCGTGAGACGAGGGACTCTTGCTTTCCCACAAAGTTTCGGCGGTTCCAGGACGAATTTGGATAGCCAAATAAAACGAGGGCTGGATCCAAGAACAACCGGTCTAACTGGGTAAAATGGGAGTTATAATCATAGAGCTTCACAAAACGGAAACATGCCCTAGTCTGCGCTGACTACGTCGGCATATTGGGCTAGAGTCATAGGGCCAGTGTCACAGAGTCACACAGCACGGAGAGAGGACCTCAGCCGAACTGTCCATGCCCTTTAAAACATCGCATCTACGCTAATCCCAACTGTCCGCGATTGCCCCTTATCCCTGGTAACCTTTCCTATCCATGTTCCGATCGGTAAGTCTTCTAAATAACTGTTTCCTGTGCTAAATAATGGTTTTGTTACAAGTGGGCCTCTCCAGTCAGGGTCGCAGAATAAAGAAGTTGGGACGTTATGTTACAGTTGTACAAGACGTTGTTGAGGCCGCGTTTGGAGTTCAGTTTTTGGTCACCCTGCTATTGAAAGGATATCATGATGCTGGAAAAAGGGCAGAGACGATTCACAAGGTTGTTTTAGGACTCGAGGACCTGGATTACACGCAGAGGTTGGGTAGGTCATGACTTTATTTCCCTAGGAGTAACAACCTTAAAGAGCAATCAATAGCATAAGCTATTTCATTTGGTTCTGTATGTTATTTTGAAATTCTATAACGAGATTTCGTTGGTACATTTGTAGACCACTTATAATGCATTAACACCCATTCAATTCTGTTCGCAATGATTCAAGGTAATTGCTTTTGTTATTTGGAAATATAGTTTGGTGCATCATTTCTTTAAGCTGATTACCTTGACAACAAGAGTCACAGGATATTTGATCACGTTTTTCAGTTCGTCTCTGAATTTTCGCTGGGATACAGCATAAATAAAGGTGTTCGTGCAAGAACTCAAAAACTTCAGCATGTACCCGGATAACTCAGCAATAGTGAAGGGGTCATTGAAACTTGATTCCAAAAATTGCGTGTCAGTAAATTGCACGCATATGAAACATACCAAATTAACCATCCACAATAGAATAAAGCTGCCAGATATGGCGAGCAGCAAAACGATGGATTTTCTGCGGTTCTCCATCTCTGGGTCAGTGTGCTTCGCAGTACTGTTGTTTGCATGTAGTCCGCTCCTCACTCGGTTAGCCAGTATAATGTGTCTGATGGTCAGGGAATTAAGCAGCAAGATCAACACATAGGGCGCAAACGGAGTCAAGATCGTTTCCAGCCACAGAAATGCCGCCCAAATGGGTAATGTGTAGAAGCTTGATTTTACATAGCACGACCACTCAACGCCATTAACTACCTCCCGAGGTTCGTATATGAAATAGTACGGAATGTTTTCCACAATACTTGTACACAATACCACAGCTATCGCCACAGTGGCATTCTTTTCAGTGCAATATTTTGCTCGTAATGTTTGATGACAAATGGCAACAAATCGATCGAAAGTAAAAGCCACAGTGAGCCACACAGAACAGTCAATGGAAATAAACATCATGGTCAGAATAACTCTACAAACCGGGGATTGATTGAAGAAAGAATGTGGAAAATAGGCATCAATTATCTCATATAAAATCACACTAAATGTAAGAATCATCAGGTCAGCGACTGCCATTCCCAGCAGGTAACGAGTGATGCATTTGGAGAGACCACAGTTGCCACGGAAAAGGATGACAATTGCCAACAAATTAGCTGCAAAAGAGAAATTCAAATTAAATATAGGGCAGTATGATGGCGCAGCGGCACAGTTGCTCCCTTACAGCGCTGAAGCGCCAGAGACACGGGTTCGATCCTGACGACGGGTGCTGTCTGTACGGAGTTTGTATGTTCTCCCCGTGACCGCGTGAGTTTTATCTGAGATATTCGGTTTCCTCCCACATTCCATAGACGTACAACTTTGTAGGTTAATTGGCTTGGTATAAATGTATACTGACCCTTGTGGTTAGGATAGTGTCCGTGTGCGGAGATCGCTGGTCGGTGCGGACTCGGTGGGTCGAATGTTTCTGCGCTGTATCTCCAAACTAAACTAAAGCAAAATTAATAATGTTTTTGATATGAGCCGCTGAATAGAGACGTTTCATTGTCGACGTTAGAATGTTTTTGCACCATATTAATCAGATAGATTTAGAAGAGAACTGGTTGAATTTCAACGCATTAGCTCAGTTCAGACGTGGATTTTATAAATTGCAGAGGTGAATTCAATCAATCAATCAATCAGTTTTATTACATAAAGTGCAAGTGGAATGAATTTGCAGCAGCGGGTATAATGAAAAAGAACACACAAAAACACAGTAAAAATTTAACATAAACATCCACCACAACATTTATCACTGTGCTGGAAGGCACAACATATGGCCAGTCCTCCATTTTCCCCCGTGGTCGGGACCTCAACCCTGCGCAGCCGCCGCTGCGGGCGTCCAGCTAAGTAGAGAAGGTAAAGTCCAGGTAAGTCCTGAATCGGTGCCTCCCCACCGGAGACCGCGGCTTCAGGTTGGTGTAGACCGCAGGCCGGTGGTCGAAGATCTAAAGTCCCCGCCGCGCTGCAGCCGGAAGCACCGCAGACCGCAGGGCCGGCGGTCGAAGCTCCTCTCCAGGGGTCCCCGGAGAGGGACACCGCTCCGTATGGTAAGTCCCCGCCGCGCCCGCGGTAGAAGTTGACCACGGGCCGGCCGTCGGAGCTCTTTTCCTCCGGGGTCCCCAACGAGGGATCCCAGGCCCAGGACGACGCACCGGCTGGAGCTCTGCAGACCCCGGTTTCAGGCTGCCGCGGGCCTGCGAACAGAGCGCTCCCCTCCGGCGATACCCGGCGAGGGCCTTCCAGCACAGTGATAAATGCTGTGGTGGATGTTTATGTTAAATTTTCATTGTGTTTTTGTGTGTTCTTTTTCATTATACCGCTGCTGCAAATTCATTTCACTTGCACTTTGTGTAATAAAACTGATTGATTGATTGATTGATTGATTCACCTCTGCAATTTATAAAATACACGTCTGAACTGAGCTAATGCTTTGAAATTCAACCAGTTCTCTTCTAAATCTATCTGATTAATATGGTGCAAAAACATTCTAACGTCGACAATGAAACGTCTCTATTCAGCGGCTCATATCAAAAACATTATTAATTTTGCTTTAGTTTAGTTTGGAGATACAGCGCAGAAACATTCGACCACCGAGTTTGCACCGACATTTATGATATTGAAAAACATAGAACATACAAAAGCGCGCAACAGGAATAGATCCTTCGGCCCACAATATCTACGCGGATTATGATGCCAAGATAAACCACCTGTTGGCCAGACAGATGGTGGCCCCCACACCAGACTGAGGAATGGATGAAACTTAACACAGAGAATTAAGGCAACGACATTTCGTTCAGACCGATTTTAAAACTAAAACTAAATTCAAACTGGAAATCGCTGCAAACGATCAGCAGATCAGACAGCAAATATGAGCACGGGGGCAGAGGAACCGTTTCAGGACCAAGCGTCATCGTCACTCCCTGCAGTTCACTACGTCCGAGTAAGCCATTAAGTATCCACTTACAACGAATCCCTTTTCCAGCTTTCAGAACAGTTCATCGTAACCTTGCATGCTCTGACGTTTCAAGTTATCACATACCTAAAATTGTGAGTGTCCTGCCTCTAACAATCCCTCGGTTAGTGCTTTTTAGATTACCACCATTTAGAGGGTGAAATATTTATTCTGCGACTCACCCCCTCCCCCCGCTCTCGCTCTCTCGCTCTCGCTCTCTCGCTCTCGCTCTCTCGCTCTCGCTCTCTCGCTCTCTCTCTCTCTCTCTCTCTCGGCTTAATCTTCGGGTTAAGCAGCATCTGCAGATCCTTCATAGCCATTAATATTAATTCGCCGTTCAGGAAACTGGACATCTGTCTATTTCAATTACATTATTCAACTATCTTTAAATCATGTGACTTTGATCAATTGAACACAACTTGAAAACATATGAGTTAATTTGAAATTTAATATTTATGCCCCCAAAAGGAAATGATCAGATTAAACAGCCACTTACATTGCAGCCGGAGGAAACGTTTCACATTAAACTTGCTCGTAAGAAAATGTTTTACCTGGCTTTGAATAGCTTACCAGGTACTCCAATTGTTCCGAGAATCGGGTAATAAATTCCTTCAATCTGTAAAATGACTGGTCTCTCCATATTTTCAGAGAAGAGATGCTGCTTCGCTCGTTAATTTAACTGGATCTCAAAATAATGCCGTATTTATACACGTAAGAAGCTTCTGGTGACACATGAATATCATGTGATTGCATCCATTAGCTGCAACGTTGAAACAAACAGGTTAACTTGAGCCCTATTGGCTGCAGCTCATCAGGGGTATGATTCATTCCAAAAAATAATGACACCACAAGGAGATCGTTTATTTTTAGATCCACGTAAGTGTGAAGTATAGCAATAATTTGTGATAGGCTGGCGACGCAATAGCATGAAGCATTTTTATAATTGGTGCGTGCTTGTCTTTTTAGGGTATTTTTTAATTGGTTGAAATTCACGCCATATTTGTGCAAATTACTTAGATAAAAAGTAAAAAGCAGACTTTGCAACATCTATTATACTATTATAACTAGTATACATTATTCAAGATTGTTTGTGAGGGCTCCACTCTGATTCCATTCCGTGATGTTTATGCCTATATGTATATAACTTTGACATGATACTACACTACTGTAGATATGATTTTTTTTCACGCTTATGGACCTTGCTGTAGAATGACAATTCTTATACATGTGAATTGGTGCTATATTCTGTATTTGTAGAAAATCCTCAAAATGTATTCCTTTAGTCATCGTGGGTTGTGTTCAATGCATTGATTGTCAGAATCAGCAATATGTCTGCTTTTGCAAATCGCATAATTGTCCCACTGAAATTGCAGGTGGCCACCATGGTTCATTACAAAAGAATAGCTTCTGATTTGCAGACAGATGGGTTGGACATTGATTATGCTTGAATATTCACCATGAAACAAATGATTCATAAATCATTCTACTTTTCGCATATACACTGTATTGCAGTAATTCAGAGAGCCAGGAGCATCCCCGGGGAACGAAAATATGCGAGATTTCGTGTCATCACCCCAACTCAGACTGGGTGCAGTACGTGGGCGGGGGCGGAGAGACGTGGGGCTCGCAAAGCCGGGCAAATGACAGGTGGATGCAGGTTCGCGGTGGTTTTGATTGGCGGATGATTGAACAAAGGCCAGATATGAAAATGCAAAAGGCGTGAGACAAAGAGATAAGGAAAGATGATAATTTGCACAACTTGCCTCGGGTAATAGACATATGTGTTGCCTTACGACCTCATTTCGCAACGAACGCCCAGAGACGAAGGAGTTTACAGAGAATGGCAGGCACTGTCCGCAGCATCACAAATGCAAATGTCCCCGCTATCCAGTGGATCTCTGGGAGGTACTGTCTCAGAAAAGACACCCGCTATCATGAAAGACCCACGGCATCCTGGCCGCGTTGTCATTTCAATCCTACGATTGGAGCATGAAATCGTGACCGCGTTGTTCTAGGATAGCTTCTTCCCAACAACTACCTGGCAAACTTCACAGCACTAACCACAGCTGCTTGAAAGTCTGTTGGACTTTCTATGGTTGCACTAAGCACTGAGAGTTATTTTTATTTTTGCCTTAGGATTACAGGGATTATGTGACTATTTTTAATATTTTTTCTATTGATTTGTGTATTTCGGTTCTGGCCATATTAGCTGCTGCAAGTAACAATCTCCTCATTCCGTTGTCGGTACATATGACCATTGAGCACTTTCACACTTTGACACACTATGAGAAAGGTATGAAAGAAAGGTATGAATGAAAGGAATGAATCAAAGGTATAATTAGCAAGTGCCAATTGCACCCGGCGAGATTCTCTCCTACGTGGCAGATGGAGTTTAATGCTGATAAGTGTGAAGTGCTACATCTTGGCAGGACAAATCAAAATAGGACGTACATGGTAAATGGTAGGGAATTGAGGAATGCTGTGGAACAGAGGGATCTAGGAATAACTGTGCATAGTTCCCTGAAGGTGGAATCGCATGTAGATAGGACGGTAAAGAAAGCCTTTGGTGTGCTGGCCTTTATAAATCAGAGCATTGAATATAGGAGTAGGAAAGTAATGTTAAAATTGTACAAGGCATTGGTAAGACCAATTCTGGAGTATGGTGTACAATTTTGGTCGCCTAGTTATAGGAAGGATGTCAACAAAATAGAGAGAGTACAGAGGAGATTTACTAGAATGTTGCCAGGGTTCCAGCAACTATGTTACAGAGAAAGGTTGAACAAGTTAGGTCTTTATACTTTGGAGCGCAGAAGGTTAATTGGGGACTTGATTGAGGTCTTTAAAATTATGAAAGGGATAGACAGAGTTGACGTGGATAAGCTTTTCCCATTGAGGGTAGGGAAGATTCAAACAAGAGGGCATGACATGAGAATTAAGGGACAGAAGTTTCGGGGTAACGTGAGGGGGAACTTCTTTACTCAGAGGGTGGTGGCTGTGTGGAATGAGCTTCCAGCAGAGGTGGTGGAAGCAGGATCGATTTTAACATTTAAAAGTAAAGTGGATAGGTATATGGACGTGAAGGGAATGGAGGGGTATGGTCTGAGTGCAGGTAGATGGGACTAGGGGAAAACAAATGGTCGGCACGGACTGGAAGGGCCGAGAGGGCCTGTCTCCGTGCTGTAATTGTTATATGGTTATATGGTTATATGGTTTTCGGCACGGGGCGTCGGAGAAGAGCTCGGCGGAACCAGCGCGGTGTTCGGGGACACCTGAAGATTAGGCGGCGCAATGTTCGGTTCGCGACACGTCATCTGGTGTCCGACTGTGTGTGTGTACCGCTTCCGGTAATCTGCCGAAATCGCTCGGCTGGGTGAGGACGGCGACCCCGCTGTCCCACGCGGAGCGCCGCGATGAGTCGATGGGTACCAGAACGCCCAGCCGCGGAGCCGAGATACAGGCCCGCAGATTCGGCCTCGGAAGCCTTCTAAAGGGATGGATCTACCCGTTCTAGCCAGACTGGCGTTCCAGACTACTGGCTGCAGGCGGCAGATTCGACCCGCAAATTGCAACATTGCGTTTTCAGCACGGGGCTGCTGCAGGGAGCTGGACGGATGCAGCACAGTGTTCAGAGACACCCTCGAACGGGCCGCGACTCGACAACCTGTGACCTGTCTGGTTAGTGCACCGTTCCGGGGAAGCTGCCCAACTCACGGTGATCAAGAGCTGAGTGACCCCGCAGTCCAACGCGGACTTCCGCGGGGTAGTCGATCGGAGCGGAACGGTCAAGCTAAGACGTCGCGAAGACGAGGTTGAGCCCCCAAATTCGACCACGGGAGTCGGGTATGGGGATGGATCCACTCGATCTGGAAGAGCCAGAGTTCCTGAGACTCGGCAGAATACGGCAGATTCGACCCGCCGGTTACAACACTGCGCTTTCAGCACGAGGCGTCGGAGTGAATCTCGCCGGGTGCAGCTTCGTGTCTGGAGACACCCGAATGGTCGGCGGCGCCCGGTCAGGTCGCGACCCCTCAACTGGTGGCCGGTCATGTGAGTGTATCGCTGCCAGAAATCTGCCGAAATAGCGGTGGGCTGGGAGCGCACGGCGATCCCGCAACCGACGATGGCCGCCCCGACCAGTCCTATTATCCGGAACGGCCAACCGATGCCGCCGGGGAGAGAAACACAGGCGCGCAAATTCGGCCTGGGAAGTCAGCTATGGGGATGCGTCATCCTGGTCTGTGTCGACCGCAGTTCCAAAATCCCGGCCGCAGGCGGCGCATTCAACTCGCCGATTGCGACATTGCGTTTTCAGCACGAAGCTTCAGAGGGGATCTTCGTGGAGCCCAGATTGGTGGAGTGTCTCCGAGATGGATTCATGGAGCACCTTGTTGCGGAGCGCACCAGGGGAAATACAACTCTGGATTTAGTGTTGTGTAATGAACCGGATTTGATAAGGGTACAGCGTGTAAAGAAGCCATTAGGAGATAGCGACTACAACATGATAAGTTTAATCTGCAATTTGAGAGGGAGAAGGTGATCTCCGATGTGTCGATATTGCAGCTGGGCAAAGGGGACTACAGAGGCAAGAGGGAGGAGCTGGCCAAAGTTGACTGGAAAGGGACCCTAGCAGGGATGACAGTGGAACACCAATGGCAGGAATTTCTGGGAATAATCCTGAAGATGCAGGATCTTTTTAATTCAAACGAAGAAGAAACATTCTAGTGGGTGAAAGAGGCGACCGTGGCTGACATGGGAAGTCAAGGGCAGTAGAAAACTAAAAGAGAAGGCGTATAACATAGCAACGATTCGCGGGAAGCCAGAGGATTGGGTAGCTATTAAAGAAGAATAGAAGGTAACTGAAAAGGCAACACAGGGAGAAAAGCTGAAGCTAGCCAATAATATAAAATAGGATAGCAAGCGTTTCTTCAGTTAAATAAAGTGCAAGAAAGAGACAAGAGTGGACTTTGAACCGCTGGAAAATGATGCAGGAGAAGTGATAATGGGGTATAAAGAAATGGCATTGTCGAATAACATTTTCCCATTCTTCACGGTGTAAAACACCTGAAACGTGCCTGAAATTCAAAAGAGTCAGGGGGTGGAAGTAAGTGGTTGCTAGGGTACCTGAAATGGCTGAAGGTGGATTGGTAACCTGGACCAGATGGACTGCACCCTAATGTTATGAAAGAGGTGATTTTAGAGATATTAGAGGCGTTGATGGTGATATTTCAAGGATTACGTCAGGAGTGGTCCAGATGGGAAAATGGCCAATGTTACGCCGCTGCACAAGAAGGGAGCAAAGCAGAATTGTGGGAAATGTCGGCCGGTTAGTCTGACTTCAGTGGTTAGTAAGATTTTAGAGTCCAGTGTAAATGATGAAGTTACAGAGTACCTAAAAGTTCACGAACAAATAGCCCGAAGTCAGCTTTGTGAAAATGAGGTGTTGCCTGTCAGATTTGCTGGAATTTTTCAAGAAGAAAATAGCAGGACAGACAAAGGAGAGTCAGTAGATGTTGTTTACCTATATTTTCAGAAAGTTTTCATACGTTGCCTCGCGTGAGCCTGCTATGGAAGATGAGAGCCCATGGCATCAAAGGGCAGATAATAGCATGGATAGCAAGTTGGCTGGATGGCAGAAGGCAGAGAGTGGCAAAAAAGGAGGGTTTATCTAGTTGGCTGCTAGTGACTAGCGGAGTTCCGCAAGGGTCGGTACTGGGGCAGATACTTCACGTTATATAGCAAAGTTACAACATTTTGAGATTTTAAAAATCAAGTCTGCAATTTATCCCATCAGATAAAGCATAAAAAGAAGTTCAATTTGACACCTAATTCACTTTCATATCTTCAGTATTAAAAAAGCTATGGCCATTTTCATTCTCGGAAGTTAGCATCTTGTTCGCTATTGCTTTTCCATTGACTTAACACAAAAGCTGTGATGAAGGACAGTCAAAAGCCCATAACTTTCTTAAAAATTGAATGAATGACATTTTCAGTTATTATAGATTGAGGCATTCTGAAACTAATATGAAACAATCTTACTTGGATGACCTGAAATTAAAGCATATAATTAGTTAGTTACCCAATTGTAGCTAATTACACAATTCAATTACTATATCTAAACATCTATCCATTTCTTAAGGAAAGGTTAACATTTAAAAAAAATCCTAAGTGTCCAAATAACATTCACACAAGAATTCTCAATATAACATGATTTTTGAATCTCATTGTCATGAATTTATAGGCCAAATGGAAGGAATTTAGTGTTTATTTCCCGTAAACTAATGGTCAACTTGCGAGTGGGTTTTTATGGAACGCGACCGATTGGAACGTTGCGGTTTGCGGTGAATTTAAACCCCATAACGGCAGGAAAAATACTACCGGTTCGTATGGGTCCTAAGTCACCTTTTCGCAACATGATATTTTGACTAAAGGCTTCTTAAGAAGCACGTTTATATGCAAAAATAAATGGTGTACCTTGCCTTGTCACCTACGTGAGATCCGTCCCCGTTGTTGGCGTTGACGGCATAAGAAGATTAATTTAATTTTACTCCTGCTTTTAATTTTTCCAGCGCTAATTTTACTAAACATGAACTCTACGGGCTTTAAACACAGCGCTACGGGCTTTAAACACAGCGCTACGGGCTTTAAACACAGCTCTACGGGCTTTAAACACAGCGCTACGGGCTTTAAACACAGCGCTACGGGCATTAAACACAGCGCTACGGGCTTTAAACACAGCGCTACGGGGATTAAACACAGCGCTACGGCTTTAAACGCGCTAGGGGAAAAACAGCGCTACGGGCTTTTATGGAAAACACTACGGGCTTTACACAGCGCTTACGGCCCACAGCGCTACGTAACATCCACGCGGCTTTATATGGGCACAACACCGCACATACGACGCAGTCATATTATGGCCAACAAGATTGTCCCAATGGTCAGTCCCCAATGCACCACTTTGTCCAGCCAGACTCCCGGGGGGGGGGGGGGGGGGGGGTTGGTAGTCCGACGCTTCAAATCTTCTCCACGGCTTCCTGGATGTGGTCAGCGAGGTTGCGCTACGATGGGATTCACCGCTGGAATATGTAACAGCGCTCCCGCACGGTCAAACCACATGTGTTAAACCGCCTTCTCAGTCAGGGAAATTGGGCCATGCAGTTCTGTCGGGCTACGGTGCGAATACTACCGCGCTACGATAAACACAGTTCACAGCGCTGGGCTGACGGCCTCTTTTAAACCCCACTTAAACACGCGTACGGGCTCTGCCGCCTCGTTGGCTATTTCTTCCATGGGTAAAGCCATGTTAATTATTTCCCGTGCCAGCTTCGCAGTATCATAGGAGGGAAATGTAACAGCCCAGAAACACTCGGCCTCCGTAAAAGCCCGTTACACATGTCCTTGCCGGTGGTATGAGGGTAAGCATGGCAAGTGTCTCAGGTGGGATACCGCATATGCCAGGTAACTGCATTCTGTCCAGGGCATTGGTCTTTGCCATGTCCCGAAGTTCACCCCGGGCATTCCCGGGAGCCTGGAGTAGGCCCACAGGCTACACACGCAGTAGGTTCATTAACCGGGCGTGGGGAAGCCGCCATGTTGTATGTCGTACAGGTACTATTACCCAGGGAAGGGCCCAATCTCCCGTCAAAGTTACAATGGCAGGGACTATTACTGGACTCGTCAGCCGAGGTTACGCGGAAGACTGAGTGTGAATGAATGGCAGTATTTACCACCCGTCAAAGCAGTGACACTGGCAATCCAGGGTGGTTTGGTGGAATTTAGCCGTTGAGACGTTTTGCCGTTGGGCGAATTTATAGCTGAGGGTGGGAAACGCGTTTGGAACAGGAGATTCATAATGTAGGCCGAGGTGTCCACATTCCCTCCGAGCACCACAAGCAGGCAAGCAACAGTAAACCTACAATAATTCACCCGTCCTTCCCGACAATCGCACCGCCCAATACAATAGTGATGGACCCGATGTCCTTGGGTCCAAGGTACTTGGGTCGTGGGTGTTCCACTGGTACCTGGTGCCGGACCGTTCAGTCCTGGTGATACTCCTCACTGGGCACGTGGGCCTCAAGCGTATCGGTCAGTTGTTGCCTTGTAATGGGGGGAAAGCACACTCTCTCTCTATTTGTTAGCTTCTGGGTGTTCAAGCATACCACGGCAACGCTCTCCATCGCGTATTACCCGATCCGCGCGTCACAATCTCCCCTCTTTTCCGGCGGCTTTTTGGAATATTGTACCCAGACCTTTCCTGATTCTTCCTCCACCAATTCCACTTCCTGAGTCTTTGGAGGGTCCGACACTGCCAAGTGCCGTGACATAGGTGATCCTCCTTGGCTCAATGCCGAGAGTTCAGGTTGCTCACGGCTGGTTGCAGTACTGCCAACCACCACTGGAGGGTGCACAGCGCTGTCAGCAACTTTATTTGCTGTTTCAGTCGTCCATTCATGCGTTCGATAAGTCCAGCAGCCTGTGGGTTGTACGGGATGTGGAAACCCCATACAAGGCCAGATTCCCCAGCCCATTCCTGGACACGGGATCCCGCAGAGTGGGATCCGTTGTCCGACTGTATTTCCCATTGGATCCTATACACAGAGGACAGTTGCTGCAATCCTTTTACTGTGCTGTCCTGGTGGGCGTGGCTGCAGGGTTGCACCAACAATACTCCTCAATAGGAATACACCACGGTTAATACATATTTGTTCTTATTTTATTGATATCACCAAGTGCCGAATTTGGCCGACACAGTGCCACGCCCAATTTGACACCATGGCCAATTGGGCACCCTCGGGGCTTGCAGTTAAAACCCCTGTCCCACTTGGCTGACCTATGCCGACGTTTCTTTACTCGTGGACATTTTTTAGCAGGTTGCAAAAACGCCCCGATCTACTTTCGGCCACGTGTACCTATCAATAGCTATCCACTATGGTTAATACACATGTTTCCGTATTTTGTTGTGGGAGTGGCCCAATATAATCAATCTGTCAAATTTGGCCGGCCCCGGTGCCACGTCCAATTTGACCCATGAACATCTTCGCGACTTTATGTTTTGGCAAACCTTACAGGTAGTAATCACCGTTTTCGTTTTATCATGCGTTAGTGCCACCTCTCGTGCTTCAGCCCATTTCCTAGCCCCATCCACCCCGAAATACCCACTCTTCTGATGCGCCCAGACAGCGAGGTGCTCTCTTTCATCGACGAGCTGCGCCGTGATGTACATCATCTGGGCTGCCCTATCGACAGCAGTATTATGCATTGCCTCCTCGGTATCCCGTGTGTGCATTGTGGGCATCTACGAGCTAGACCATAATCAGGCGGTGGGGAGACTGTTCTCGTATATGTTCCAGTAGGGGCGACTATATCGGGGGCGCCCGTGTATTTCCCAATTCTGGCTTTGCCAGCGGGGCATCCAGACAGCCATCCCATTCACCACTGCCCATGGATCTGTGTAAATCCACACCAGTCCCGACGTGTGTTTAAGGGGCAGGGAGACGTCCACCAACTTAGCCAGCTGACTAGACCCCCCTCTACAACAAACCCCTGAGGGTCCCGCGCTCCAACCCGAGTCCACGTCTTTTTATTATTTTTATTTATAACCAAAAATAATTGAATCCATTAATAAAATTAATATTTACAGTACAATATAAAACGAAACAATACCCACCAGCATAATACACGTCAAATAAATATCCGAAATAAACTCCTATACAGCTATATTACAATCCCCGTCCAAACATAGAAACATAGAAACATAGAAAATAGGTACAGGAGTAGGCCATTCGACCCATCGAGACTGCACCGCCATTCAATATGATCGTAGCTGATCATCCAACTCAGTATCCTGTACCTGCCTTCTCTCCATCCCCCTGATCCCTTTAGCCACAAGGGTCACATCTAACTCCCTCTTGAATATAGCCAATGAACTGGCCTCAACTACCTTCTGTGGCAGAGCATTCCCACAGATTCACAACTCTCTGTGTGAAAAATGATTTTCTCATCTCGGTCCTAAAAGACTCCCCCCCTTATCCTTACACTGTGACCCCCTTGTTCTGGACTTCCCCAAAATCGGGAATAATCTTCCTGCATCTAGCCTGTCCAACCCCTTAAGAATGTTGTTAGTTTCTATAAGATCGCCCCTCAATCTTCTAAATTCTAGCGAGTACAAGCAGAGTATATCCAGTCTTTCTTCATATGAAAGTCCTGCCATCCCAGGAATCAGTCTGGTGAACCTTTTCTGTACTCCTTCTATGGCAAGAATGTCTTTCCTCAGATTAGGAGACCAAAACTGTACGCAATACTATGTGGGCCTCACCAAGACCCTGTACAACTGCAGTAGAACCTCCCTGCTCTTATACTCAAATCCTTTTGCTATGAATGCTAACATACCATTCGCTTTCTTCACTGCCTGCTGCACCTGCACGCCTACTTTCAACGACAGGTGTACCATGACACCCAGGTCTCGTTGCATCTCCCCTTTTCCTAATCTGCCACCTTTCAGATAATAGTCTACTTTCCTGTTTTGGTCCCCAAAGTGGATATCCTCACATTTATCCACATTATACAGCATCTGCCATGCATTTGCCCACTCACCCAACCTATCCAAGTCACCTTGCTGCCTCCGAGCATCCTCCTCGCAGCAAACACTGCCCCACAGCTTCGTGTCATCCGCAAGCTTGGAGATATTGCATTCAATTCCCTCATCCAGATCATTAATATATATTGTAAATAGCTGGGGTCCCAGCAATGAGCCTTGCAGTACCCCACGATTCACTGCCTGCCATTCTGAAAAGGACCCGTTTACTCCTACTCATTGCTTCCTGTCTGCCAGCTAGTTCTCTATCCACAGCAATACTGAACCCCCAATACCGTGTGCTTTAAGTTTGCATACTAATCTCTCACGCGGGACCTTGTCGAAAGCCTTCTGAAACTCCAGATATAACACATCCACTGGTTCTCCCTTATCCACTCTACTAATTACATCCTCGAAAAATTCTATAAGATTCGTCAGACATGATTTACCTTTCAGAAATCCATGCTGACTTTGTCCAATGATTTCACCACTTTCCAAATGTGCTGCTATCCCATCTTTAATAACTGACTAGCATTTTCCACACTACCGATGTTTGACTAACTGGTCTGTAATTCCCCCTTTTCTCTCTACCTCCCTTTTTAAAAAGTGGGGTTACATTAGCTACCCTCCAATCATCAGGAACTACTCCAGAATGTAAAGAGTCTTGAAAAATTATCACTAATGCATCCACGATTTCTGGGGCTTCCTTAAAGTACTCTCGGATGCAGCCTATATGGCCCTGGGATTTATCGGCCTTTAATCCATCAATTTACCTAACACCACATCCTGGCTAACCTGATTTCACTCAGTTCCCCATTGCTATTTCCGGTAGATTATTTATGTCTTCCTTAGTGAAGACAGAAACAAAGTAGTTATTCAAATTGGTCTGCCATATCCTTGTTCCCCATGATCAATTCACCAGTTTCTGACTGCAAGCGACCTACATGTTTTAACTAACCTTTTTCTCTTCACATATCCATAAAAAATGTTGCAGTCCGTTTTTATTTTCCCTGCCAATGTTTTCTTTCATAATCTATGTTCCCTTTCTTAATTAAGCCCTTTGTCCTCCTCTGCTGCACTGAATTTCTCCCAGTCCTCTGGTAGGCTGCTTTTTCTGGCTCATTTGTATGCTTCATCTTTTGTTTTGATACTATCCCTGATTTCCCTTGTTATCCACGGATGCGCTACCTTCCCTGATGTATTATTTTGACAAACTGGGATGAACAATTGTTGTAGTTCATCCATGCAGTCTTTAAATGCGTTCCATTGCATATCCATCGTCAACCCTTTAAGAATCACTTGCCAATCTATCTTGGCCAGTTCACGTCTCAAACCCTCAAAGTTACCTTTCTTTAATTTCAGTTCATTTGTTTCTGAGTTAACAATGTCACTCTCGATCCGAATGAAGTACTCAACCATATTATGGTCACTCTTGCCCAAGGGGCCTCGCACAACAAGACTGCTAACTAACCCTTCCTTATTACTCTATACCCAGTCTAGAATAGTCTGCTCTCTCGTTGGTTCCGCTACATATTGGTTTAGAAAACTATCCCGCATACATTCCAAGAAATGCTCTTCCTCAGCACCCCTGCCAATTTGATTCACCCAATCTATATGTAGATTGAAGTCACCCATTATAACTATTTTACCTTTGTTGCACGCATTGCTAATTTCCTGTTTGTTGCCATCCCCAACCACTACTACTGTTTGGTGGCCTGTACACAACTCCCACTAGCGTTTTCTGCCCCTTAGTGTTTCGGAGCTCTACCCACATCGATTCCACCCTACGCGGTGTCCATACCCATATCGAAGTCATCGAGGATGACTTCCACCCCACACGGTGCCCAGCGTCCCGGAAATCCCCCAGATGGCCCGTGGACAGCGCGTGGTCCATCTCAAGTACCACCCGGGCGCAGACGTAACCCCGGAAAAGGGTCAGGCAGCTGGCTCTGACAGAACCCTCTTCCGCCTAGCGCCGTGACTCGCGGATGGCCAGCTTGGCCATGGTCACTGGTCCACTTGCCGGATGTCTGGGTGTCTGGTTGCCGGTTGTCCGGTTGGGGGTGAACGGGGAGACGGGTGTCCGGTTGCCTATGGGTCGTGCGGGTGCCTGTGGATCTGAGTTTGTCCCCACCAGCAGCAACCCCCCCTTCCTGGCACGACCTCCCCCCCTGCACGACCACCTTGATGGCAGAGGGATAGATGTCCGGTTGCCGGGGGTTTGCGGCGGGTTGCTGGGTGTGGTGGAGCAGGTGACCAGGGGCCTGGCTCGGGAGGACTGGTTCCGGATCTGGGTCGGGGTCTGGGTCTGTGTCTGTGTCTGTGTCTGGGTCTGTGTCTGTGTCTGTGCCTGGGTCTGCGTCTGAGTCTGTGTCTATGTATAGGTCTGGGTCTGGTTCTGGGTCTGGTTCTGGGTCTGGGTCTGTGTCTGTGCCTGGGTCTGTGTCTGTATCTGTGCCTCGGTCTGGGTCTGTGTATGTTTCTGGGTCTGGGTCTGGTTCTGGGTCCGGTTCTGGGTCTGGGTCTGAGGATGAAGGAGACGAGGCCCCCACTGGTGACGCTGCCCTCGGCCACCAGCACCCCCCCCCCCCCCCCCCGTAGCACAGCACACACACCAGCTGCAGCCCAGACAGCTGCAGGAGGCAAGAGCAGCAGCGTGTGAGGCAGCACCGGGGCAACAGCCGGGCCACCCCAACGCCAAGAAACACACCCTCACCCCGCGACCTCCCTCACCCACTCACCCACTCACCCCCACAGAATCATCCATCACCCACACAGAATCATCCATCACCCCCACCTCCCACCGCCCGACCTCCCCACACCCACTCATCCCCAGAGAATCACCCCGAACCTCGCGACCTCTCCACCCCTCACCCTCACACCACATCCCCACAGTCCGTCCTCCCCCTCACCCCCAGAGAATCACTCCTCACCCCACCCCCCCCCCCTCCGCCCAACCACAACCCTATAGAACCACACCCAGATGCCACTACTCCAGATGCAGACGCACTTCCCCCAGATGCAGATGCCCCTTCTGTTATCGCCCCACCCGCAGACGACCCTCTTCCGGACACAGACGCCTCAACCCAGACGCCTCTCCTCCAGATGTATACGCTCTTCCCACTCCCGCAGACTCCCGTCTCCCCGGCGCCCGTCCCCCAGATGCCGACGCCCCCTTCTATGCTCACCAGCCGAGGACAGGTCCACGAAGACAGCCACAAGGAGGAAGCGTCTGAGATGTGGCCGCAGACAGGACAGCAGTCTGGAGACCGAGGCGGTGGCGGGCATCTGGCCCGATGTCTGAGCCCCCGTCTGGGGCAGGAAGCGGTGGGCCACCACCAGCCCCAGGGCAGTGGCCAGGTAGGTGAGGGGCAGGCGGGTGGTGAGGGGGGCGTGCAGGAGCTCGGTGTGGGTGGACCCCGCGGCCAGTGCCTGGCTGGCGTAGGTGGGTAGCAGCAGGCAGCAAGTGGCCAATGCCGACCACCTCTCGGCTAGACGGCTGCCCCCCAGACGGACCGGCGGCCAGATGTACCACCCTCCTTAGCCAGAGCTGCAACAGGACAGGCAGATGGACAGCGCAGCCAGATGTACCACCCTCCTTAGCCAGAGCTGCAACAGCGGCCCCACCCCCCACAGCCGCAACGCCCCGCTCAGCACACAACTCCCGTCATTTCCAACATGGCCAGTGGCAGTCGGAACACTGGCAACACAGGAGCATCCTCCCTGCAACACAGGCAGCGCTTCACTGGCAGTGCCCACATTCCACCCACAGCACCACCAACCCTCTGCCCACCTCCCACTCCCCCCGCCTGCCATTCCAAACCATTTATGCACAGGGCAGGTTTACAGGCATATGGGGCCAGGCGTATATTTGAATCGTTCCCTTTGATACAGCTCCAAATAGAATAACAAATAAAGAGCTGGAGGAGCCAGCGGAGCAGGCAGCGTCCCAACCCTCCACCAGATGCCCCTCTGTGTTGAACAACACGGAGGAGACAAATTGAACTGCAGGTGTTGGTATCTGGAGCAAAATACAAACTGCCGGAGGAACGCAGCGAGTCAGGCTGCAATGGGGGAGGGAATGGACACACGACGATCTGGGTCGGGACCCTTCTTCAGACATCAGTCTTTCAGGTTTCACATCCAGAGAGGGTGAGGAGGAGGGGGGCGGAGGAGATGAGAATGGGGAAGGAGGTGGCAGGGCAGTGGGGGCGGGGGATGCGGGCAAGGGGAACAGAATGGTGGGGGTGGAGTGGGCATGGAATTGGAGCAGGTACGGGAGGACGGAGAGGATGAGGGATGGGGCGGCGGGGACGGAGAGAAGGGGGTCGATGGGCATTGGGGGGGAGAAAGGGGGAAGGGGAAGGGGAAGCGATAAGGAGGAAAGATGTAAGGGGGAAGGACGGAGAAATGGAGCGAAGGGAACGAAGGAGGGGGAGGCAGAGGAGGGGGTGGGGTAAGGGACATGGATGAGGTGGGGGGCGTTGCCCGTCCTCTGGGTCAGATGCAGAGCAGTACCCTCAGTACCCCCGGCCGCCCTCTCCCCACATCTTTCACTCTCTACTTCCAACTCCTCTCCCCCTCCCTCACCACCTCCCCGCAACTCCCTTTTCTTCACCCCCTCAAACCCCTTCTCCCTACCTCACCATCTAACCCCGCCAACCCTCCCAACCCCTTCAACTACTTCCCCTCACACCCGTCCAACACCCTCATCCCCGCCTCAACCCCTCTCCCCCCAAACCCCTCTCCCCCCCAAAACCTCCCCAAACCCTCCCCACCCGCTCCCATCCAAGTCCCACTCCTCATTCCTCACCCCCACCCCCCCCCCCGTTATTCTCGCCGCAATTCCTCTCCCGCCTCTCCAACTTCACTCCCTCTTAACCCCCGCCGCCGACGAAATGTTTAACTCAACCCTCTTCCCAGTTGCTTCCCATTCCCCCCTCCCCATGCTCGCCGCCTCCTCTCCCCGGCCTCCTCTCGCCCCCCCTCTAACGTCTCTGCCGTTCCTCTGCCTTCCTGGGGGGGGGGGGGGGTGGTAGAGGGAGTGTGGATGGAGGGGAAGAGGAATGTGGAGGGAGGGGGGAAAGGAGTGAGGGGGAGGGGTGAAGAGGAGAATGGAGGAGAGGATGGAATGAGGAGATGGGGAAGAGGAGAGGATGCGTGAAAGGAGGGACGGAGGTGGGAGAGCGGGGGGAGGTAGGAGAGGGGGCAGGGGCAAGAGGAGAGGGGAAAGAAGAGGGAGGGTTGAGCTGGGGATATGAGGGGAGGAGGGGGGAAAGAGGGGGTGGAGAGGAGGGGGCAGATGGGGGGAGAGAGGAGAGCGGAAAGAGGAGGGGGAAGAGGTGGGAAGAGGAGTGAGGAAAGGAAGGAGGAGGAGGGGAGGACAATGGATCGAGGAGAGAGAGATACGTATGGTGCAGTGGATTGGTGGAGGTGTGTTATGGAGGAGAGTGAGGGGTGGGGTTGTGTTATGCAAGTGGGTGGGGGGGTGGTGTGTGTTATGGGCAGAGGGAGGGGTGGTGTGTTATTGGGTTAGGGGTGGGGATGAAGGGGATGATTAATGTTGGAGGATGTATATCGTCAATGATGTGGGGCAGTGAGACAGGTAAGTCCGGGGCAAGTAGACCAGTACATCCTGGGGATCGGCACGGCTGTGGGGTGAGGTTACAGTGACGCCCGTCACCGCATTGTCATGTATGACCAGTTTACTGGATATCTTTGTGCAAGTGAGCCGCTATGTGTTAGACATGGGGACCCTAACGCTATCTCCACCACGCATCACCAACACCCACATCCAGCACTACTGTGAAATTGATTTTTGACTTTTCTAATTGTACTTCAGCCCAGCCTTCCTTCCTTTGCAATGTTCAGTGTAATTTATGTATAATTGGGTTTTGTGCCTTGTGTGAGTCAATGTGCGTGTGACGCTGCGGCAAGCAATGCCATTGTAGCTGGACCTCTCCGTACTTGCGGATGCGGCAATAAACTCCAACTGCTGCAACTTGGATATGCAGAAGAAGGGTCTCGACCCGAAACGTCGTCTATCTCCTTCGCTCCTTAGATGCTGCTGCACCCGCTGAGTTTCTCCAGCCTTTTGTGTACCCGCAGCTTGGATACCCCCTGGTTTATTATTTGGTTTCCAAAAAGCCCCAAGGGTCATCGGAAACTTTTCCCCAGAACCTTTCTCCATCGGGCGTCACGGTGGCGCAGCGGTAGAATTGCTGCCTTACAGAGCCAGGGGCCCGGGTTCAATCTTGACTACGGGTGCTGTCTGTGCCGAGTTTGTACGTTCTCCCCGTGAAATAAGTGGATTTTCTCCGGGACCTCCCACACTCAAAAACGTACAGGTTTGAATGTTAATTGGCTTGGTATGGATGTAAATTGGCCCGAGTGTGTGTTGGATCGTGATAGTGTGCGGGGACCGCTGGTCCGTGAGAACTTGGTGGGCCGAAGGGCCTGTTTGCGCACTGCATCTCCAAACTCAACCAAAGGCAATTGGTTTAAGGCCAGGTATAAGAGGTGAGAGGGGATGAGGTTCTTGAAACAACCTACACAACCCAGACATTATCTCAGTAATGGAACTCGACAGCCATCTCTTCACTGCCATGAGCTTGTTTATTTTTCTAATTAAGTTTTTGAATTAATATCTTGTTCTTATTTTCTTTCATGAATATGAAATTAGAGTATATTCTGATTTTATGTGTTGTCTTTGTCGATGTGTATGTGAGCAAGGATTTAATGTCCCTCTATCTTCCTCACCACCACTGCCCCTCCTGCCCCAGCCTGTCCGCTACCACTGCCCCCCCCCCCATCACCGTCCCTTCCTCTCCACCGACCCATCACTGCCCCAGCCTGTCCTCTACACTACCCTCCCCATCACCGTCCCTCCCCAGCTCCCACCATCCCACACCTGTCCCAGCCTGTCCTCTACCACTTTGCCCCCCCCCCACCATCCCTCCCTCTCCCACCGCCCCACACCTGCCCCAGCCTGTCCTCTACCACGACCCCCGCTCACCCGGCCCTCCCCTCTGCCGGCACCCCCACACCTGTCCAGCCTGTCCTCTACCACGACCAACCCCATCCCTCTCCCTCCACCCCTCACCTGCATCTCATTCTACTCCTGTCACTGCCCCCTACCTTTCTCCCTGTATTCTTCCCCCCCTCCACTCCCCGATGTCCCAGCCCCCCCACCCGCCCCGGGCCACATAGTTTGGTTTATTATCGTCAATCGGTGCACAATGCACAGATACAGGATAAAGAGAACAGCTAGTACAGAATCTCCGCGCTCTCCCCATTGTCCACTCCCCTGCCCCGTCTCCTGATCCCCTCCCCCTTTGACCCCCGCCCCCTCACACCCTGTCCTTTCAACCCTTGTCCCCTCTCCCTCCCCACTTACCCCCGTCCCCTATACCCGTGTCCCCTTAACTGCTTTCCTCTCTCCCCCCCCTTCTCACTCCTCTACCCCATTTATGCCCCTAGCCTTCGCTCACTTCCGCCAGTCTCCTCACCCTTTATTATTGTATTCCACTCCTCCCCTTCTCACCCCCATCTCCCTCTCCTCTCCCGTCCCCCTCTTCCCGCTCTCCCTGTCCCTACCCTCCCCCTGTCTAGGTACCTCCCGTTTCTAACCCCCCCCCCTCACCCTCCCCTCTCTACCCCCAATCCTCTCCCTCCCGCTTTCCATCCCCCTCTCCTTCTCCCTTCTCCCCTCCCTCCCCTACACCCCCCCTCTCCCATTCACCCCCTCTCCTCGCGCCCTCCCCCCGCTCCACGCGTTCTACCTCTCCCCTCTTCCCTCCCCTTAGACCTCTCTCCCGCTCTCCCGCTCTACACTCCTACTCTCCCTCCCATCTCCCTTTCACCTCTCCCCTCCCCGCTCTACCTTCCCATCCCCCTTTCCCCCCATCTCTCTCCCCTCTTCCTATCCCCCTCCTCCCCCACCTCTCTCCACTTCTTCCCCCTTCCCTCTCTCCCCGCCCCCTCCCCCCTCCCACCTTCTCCCCTTTTCTACCCTCCCTTCCCCTCTTCTACCATCTCCCTCCCGCCGCCTCCCATCTACCGCACATCTCCCCTGCCTCCCCAATCCCTCCCCCTCATCCTCCCCCCTCCTCACCGCCCCCTACCCTCCCCCTCTACTTTCCTCCCATTCCCTCCTCCCCCTCCCCTATACATCCCCACCCGCTCTTTGACCTGTCCCTCCTCCACTACCTCTCCCCCTCCCATTCTCTCTCTCACCTCACACTCCTCCCTCTCGCCTGCCCCTCCCCCTCTCCCATTCTCCTCATCACGCCTGTCGTCCCCTATCCCCTCCCTCACTCCCCTCCCCTATCCTCACCATCTCTCACTCTAAGGGTCTCCCATCTCCCCCTCCCACCTCCTTCCCCCTCTTCCTCGCCCTCGCCTCCTTCTCTCCCGCGTTCGCCCCTCCCCTCCAGCTCCATGCCCTCTTCTCCTCCCTCATCTCTCTCCCTCCCCGTCGCTCACTCCCCTACCTCCCCCCTCTCCCTTAGCCTTCTCTCCTTATCCCCTCCACCCTCCACCCCTCCACCCTCCCCCCTCGCGCCCACCCCCCCACACCCCCATCCCCCCACTCCCCCCCCCTCGTCTCCCACCTCTCCCATCCGCACTCCTCTCCCTCTAACCCTCCCCCTCTCCACTTTCTCCCGCCTGCTCCCTCCGCTCTCCTCGCCGTCACCTCTCTCCCATCTACCTCCCCGTCTCCCCATTCCACTGCCCCTCCCCCCTCCCTCTTCCCTCTCTACTTGCCCTCTCCGCTCCCCGCTCCCCACTCTTCTCCCTCCCCTCCCCCCTCTCTACCCGCCCTCACCCTCTCCACCGCTCCCCCTTCTCTCCCATTATCCACACTGCTCCCTCTCATCCTCTCCCCTTCACCTCACCCCTTGCCCCTCTCTCCTCCTCCCCTCATTCATCCTCTCCCATCTACTCTCCCCTCCCCTCCCCTCCCCTTCCCCCGCTCACCGCCCAATCCGCCCCCTGCACGCTGCTCCCCCATCCCATTAACCCATCCACCGCTCCGCCTCCATCTCTCTCTCCCCTCCCCTCCCGTCTCACTTTACCCCACCCCCCCTCTCCCCACCCCTCCACAATCCCTCACTCGCCCTCCCCTTCCCTCCCGCCCTCCCCGTCTCACTTCCCCTCACCCCCCTTTCCCCTCCCCTGCCCCCAATCCTCTCGCACTCCCCCTCACCCCTCCCTCCCGCGCGCCCCCCCTCCCTCTCCTCCCCCGCCCCTCTCTCCTCCCCTCCTCCACTCTTTCCTCCCGCTCTAAACCCCCCTTCACGTTATCTCCCCCTCTCTCCTCCCCAAACTCCCCCCCGTCACCCTCCCCTACCCCTCGCCCCTCCCATCCCTCTCCTCCCCCATCCCCCTCATCCCCCCCTCTCCCTCTCCCCCTCTCCCCTCTCCTTCTACCTCTCCACACTAATCCCCTCCCCTCCCCCCTCGTCCCCTCCCTCTCCCTCCCCCTCTCGGAGCCTCCCACCCGCTCTCCCTTAACACCTCCCCCACTCCCCTCCCCCCTCCCCCTCTCCCGATCCCCTCACGCCCCTCCCTCCCCTCCCCTCTCCCCTCTCTCCCCCCTCTGCCCCCTCTACCCCTTCCCCTCTCCCGTCCCCCTGGGGGCCTCGCCCCTCTCCCCTTCCCCGTTCTCCCCCTCCCCTCTCCCCTCCCATCTCCCCTCTTCCAACTCCCGCTCCCCACCGCTCCTCCCCTCATCGCCTCGGCTTCGGCGGCGCCTCCCCGCCACCCTCCCCCTCTAGCCCCTCCCCTCTCACCCATCCCGCCTTCGACGCTGTCCCCTCGCCCCACTTGCTACAGGGGATTTTCCACCGGATTCCACTTCGCATGCGAGCTTGACAGCGGGGCGCGGCTTGCCAAGCGCGTGGTGCTGGCCAATGGAGCAGAGAGCGTGGCTGTGAGACAGCAGTTGCTGGGTTTGTTTAGAGCGAGGCTGTACAGGTTGAAGTGTTAAAGAAGGAATTGCAGAGAAGCGATGCGGAGAATCGAGGGTACACAAAAGGCTGGAGAAAAGAAGAAAGGAACCAGCGGGGTGCAGCAGCATCTAAGGAGCTTTGTTAGAGAGGAGCGATTGTGAAACTGTCTCCGTAGGGAGGAGGAGAAAGTCTTCAAAGTAGGCATCCCTTGAGGTTGAGTTTGTGTCTCTGGATAACCCCGCCCCCGCTGCTGCTGCTGCTGCTGCTGCCGCCTAAAGGCAGCGCGCACCCCTTCAATTCAGTCCGCAGTGGACTGAATGCAGAACATGGACACCATAACCTGGAGGAGCAGCGGAACAGGCAGCATCTCTGGAGATAAATAATGGGTCCATTCCCGTGAGATGCTGCCTGTCCGTTGAGCTACTCCAGCATTTTGTATCTATCTTCGGTTTAAACCAGCACCTTAGACGATAGTTGCAGGAGGAGGCCATTCGGCCCTTCGAGCCAGCGCCGCCATTCACTGCTATCATGGCTAATCATCCACAATCAGTACCCCGTTCCTGCCTTCTCCCCATTTCAATTGACTACACTATTTTTAAGAGCTCTATTTAACTCTCTCTTGAAAACCAGGGAGTTGGTCTTTACTGCCTTCTGGGGCAGATAATTCCACAAATTCACAACTCTCTGGGTAAGAAACTTTTTCCTCATCTCCGTTTAAATGCCCTACACCTTATTCTTAAACAGTGGCCCCTGGTTCTAGACACCCCCAATATCGGTAAAATGTTTCCTGCCTCCAGTGTGTGCAATCTCTAAATAATCTTATATGTTTCAATAAGCTCCCCTCTTCCTTCTAAATTCCAGTGTATACAAGCCCAATCTCTCCATTCTTTCAACAAATGACAGTCCCGCCATCCCGGGAATAAACGTTGTGAACCGACGCTGCACTCCCTCAATAGTAAAAATGTCCTTCCTCAAATTTGGGGACAAAAACTGCACACAATACTCCAGGTGTGGTCTCACTAGGGCTCTGTACAACTGCAGAAGGACCTATTTGCTCCTATATTCAAATCCTCGTGTTATGGAGGCCAACATGCCATTAGGTTTCTTCACTGCCTGCTGTACCTGCATGCTTACTTTCATAGACTGATGAACAATTACACCCAAGATCCTCTTTTCCTAACTTGACGCCATTCAGATAATAATCTGTCTTCCTGTTCTTGCCACCAAAGTGGATCAGCTCATATTTATCCATGTTAAACTGCATCTGCCATGCATCTGCCCACTCAAACAACCTGTCCAAGTCACCCTGCATCCTCATAGCATCCTCCTCACAGTTCACACTGTCACCCAGCTTTGTGTCATCTACAAATTTGCTAATATTACTTTTAATCCCTTCATCTAAGTCATTAATGTATATTTTAAAAATATGCGGTCCCAGCACTGAGCCTTGAGGTACCCCACAAGTCACTTCATTAAATTCTGAAAGTTACCCGTTAATCCCTACACTTTATTGCCTGTCTGCCAACCAATTTTCAATCCATGTCAGTACCCTACCCTCAATAATATGTGCTCTAATTTTGCCCACTAATCTCCTATGTGGGACCTTATCAAAGGCTTTCTGAACGTCCAGGAAAGTCCACTAGCTCCCGCTTGTCCATGTTCCTTGTTACATCCTCAGGAAATTGCAGAACATAGGTCAAACATGATTTCCCCTTCGTAAATCCACGCTGCCTCGGACCAATCCTGTTATTGATTTCAAAATGAGCCGCGATTTTATCTTTTATAATTGATCCAGCATCCTCCCCACCACCAATGTCAGGCTAACTGGTCTATAATCACTGTTTCTCTCTCCCGCCTTTCTTAAAAAGTGGGATAACCGAGGAAGAACCGGCTCACGCGCCACATATCGAGGACCCACTGGCTGCGGGACGAAGTGCACGGCCTCGACGGGTGAGTGGGCCCCTGGAGGCCGTGCAGCTGTCTGGGGCTCGGCCTGACCTGGCGCCACTCCAAGAGGCCGAGCACGTGGACCAGACGCGGTGGAGCAGCGGTGGAGGACACCACGGCTACGCTTAGCCAGGCAGACCCTGCAACGCCGCCAGGACAACGGGCCTTCACGGTCAGATCAAGATCCCTGCACTTACACCAACTGGGACTGGAACATGGCGCCAAACTGGCAACTTTGTATTCTGTCTCACTGTACTACTGCTGAACACCAGCACTGTATCTACAATGCATATCTAATGTGTATCTAAGTGCTTATGTATAGTGATACTTGTACTAAACTGTATCCAAAAATGAATTTCCCTGTACCTCGGTACAGGTGGCAAATAAAGTACCAGACCATACCTGTGCCAGTGCACTGTTCAGAAGGAGTGTCCGTGCCAGTGCACTGGACAGAGGGGGTGTCAGTGGACAGTCGTGTGACCAGTGACCCGTGGTCATCGCTGTGAATGTGGGAGCATCGTGGGGCTGAACAGGTCAGTCTGTGTGGGGTAAGGGCACGGGAGAGAGTCTGCTCATCTCTCCTCGCCGAATAAAGAATGATTCTTTCGAGAACAGGGCAGGGAAAGGGTGCTCTTATCATAAAGGACACGTTGCCCCTCTGCCCCATCTCCATCTGCCTCTCCCTCTCTCACTCTTGGTCTCACAGTACTCCAGTACGCATGCGAATAAACTTCGTCTTTTATTTTTGTTCTGCCTGTGTCTTCACTCTGGAGCTCCCCCAACAATATGTTGCGCCCTCCGCCCCTCTCTCTCCCTCTCCTTCACACTCTCGCTCTCTCTCTCATCTTTCTCTCCCTCTCTGCCCTATCTCTCCCCTCTCTGCCCCCCCCTCTCTCTCTCTCTCGTTGCCGCTCTCCCACCCTTTCCCTGTCTTCTCACTCTGTATCTCCCCCCCTCCCTCCCCCCTCTTTCCCTACCCCTCTCCCTACTCCACTCCCCCACTCCTCTCCCCCCCCTCCCAGTCCCCTTCTCACCTCTTCACCTCCCCTTCCCCTCTCTCCCTCTCCCCTCCCGGCTCAGCTCCCTTCCTTCCCCTCCTTCCCCTCCCCTTCCCCTTCCCCTTCCCCTCCCCTCCACTCCCCCCTTCCACTCCTCTTTCCCTCTCCTTCCCCCCGCCCCCCCCCCTCCCCTCCCCCTCTCCATTCCCCCTCCGGCCTCCTTCCGCCCCTCTCTCCCTCCCCCCTCCCCCTCCACCCTCTCCCCCCCCTCCCCTCCACCTCCCATCCGCTCCCCCTCCCCCCTATCCCCCTCCCCCCCCGCCCCCCCTCTCCCACCCGCTCCCCCCCCCCTCTCCCCCCCTCTCCCCCCCCCTCTCCCCTCTCCCTCCCTCTCCTCAACAGGAGATACATAAAAACAGTTTTTATCCAAGAGTAGCTGCTCTACTCAACAGCCAAAAATCTGTATCCTCCATTTGATCTGGTATTTTGTTGGTTCACATGCTTGATCAATGGTGTTTTATCATTAATGTTTTATTATTATTAATGTTTAGTGTTTTCTGAGTCATTCTTAACTGTCAATGTATGTCATGTTGTTACTTGTGGGCGGAGCACCGTCAAATTCTTTGTATGTGAATACTTGGCCAATAAAATTAGTTACATACTTAAGATCCCCTCTCATCCTTGTAAATTCCAGTGTGTACAATCCCAGTCGCTCCATTCTTTCAAGATATGACAGTCCCGCCATCCCGGGAATAAAAGTCGTGAACCTACGTTGCACGCCCTCAATAGGAAGAATGTCCTTCCACATATTTGGAGACATAGACTGCACGCAATACTCCAGGTGTGGTCTCCTCAGGGCCCTGTATAACTGCAGAATTACCTCTTTGCTCCTATACTCAACTCCTCTTGTTATGAAGGCCAATATGCCATTAGCCTTCTGCACTGCCTGCTGTACCAGCATGCTTACTTTTATTGACAGTTGAACAAGGATCCCCCCAGACCTTTTTACATCTTTCTGAAAACTCCAGAAGATTAATTAGTCAAAGCATGATTTTCCCTTTGTAAAACTAATGCTGACTCGACTCTCTCCTCTCTCACTCTTGGTCTCGCAGTACCTCGGTACACATGAGAATTAAACTGTGTTTTATTTTGCTTCTTCACATGCCTGTTCTCCAGCCTGGAGCTCCCCCCCCCCAACACTATGTTGTGCCCTCCCCCCCTCTCTCCCCTCTCCCTCTCCCCTCTCTCTCTCTCTCTCTCTCTCTCCTCTCTCTCTCTCTCTCTCTCTCTCTCTCTCTCTCTCTCTCTTTGTCTATGTCTCCCCCCTCTCTCTCTCTCTCCCTTCTCTCTCCTCTGTCTTTTTCTGTTAATCACACTTATTTCACTGTGTCTATCTCTCTCTCCCCATCTTTCTCTCCCTCTCAGACCCTCCCTTTCTCACAGTCGCTCTGACTGCGGGTTTGTCCCGTTGTCTGTGTCTCTCCCCACCTCTCACTGTCCCACTGCCCGCTCTCTCTCTCCCTCTCACTCACTCACCCCGACAAACCTCCCTGACTGCTGCGCCTGTCCACGGCCCTGTCAGATCGTGTCTCTCTGCGTGATGCCACCAGCCAGCCCCTGCGCTGGGAAACTCCCCGTGGCTGGTTGCTGATCTGAGTCACTCCGTCCGAAGCGAAGCCACAGCAAGAAACTGAAACAGAGAGAGCTGGAAACGCTTCAGTGGCGAGGCAGCGTTACTGGAGAGCGGGGGAGATTCAATGTCCACATCCCAACCCCCGCCCGGCTCTCTGCCGCAGATCAGAGCTGGAGGCGGCGTGGGGGGGGGGGGGGGGGTGAGAGGGGGTGAGTCGGTGGACAAGGCTCGCTGTCGGTGAGGGCACAAGACACTGCAGTCGCGTGAATCTGGAAAAGGGATCCGTGGTGGAAACGGTGCATGTTGTAGTTTCAGGTGGAGACCCTGCATTCACAGACCCTGATGCAGAGTCTCAGTCTGAAACCGCCACAGACCCTTTTCTACCCCTTTCATCTACACAGATGCTGCTCGACCCGCTGTGTTCTTATCGGCTGCAGTTTTCTTTTATTAAAAAGTCATATAGCATGGAAACAGGCCATTCGGCCCAACTCATTCATGCCGGCCCATTTAAGCTAGTCGCTTTTACCCACATTAGGCGCATACCCCTCTAAACATGTCCTATCCATGTATCTGTCCAAGTGTCTCTAGTGCGGTTATAGTACCTGTCTCAATCACATACTCTGGCAGCTCGTGGATTGGATAGATTGGGTGAGTGGGCAGATGCAAGGCAAATGCAGTTTAATGTGGATGAATGTGAGGTTATCCACTTTTGTGGCAAGAACAATAAGGCAGATTATTATCTGAATGGTGTCAGATTAGGAAAAGAGGAGGTGCGACAAGAATGTAGCATGGGGTTGTGGGGGAGGGGCAGGGAGGGGGAGGCAGAGGGTGAAGAGGTGAGAGGGAGGGGTAGGTTGGGACTAGCATTGGTGGGGTGGGGAGGAGAGAGCTGGAACGGGCAAGGAGAGGGCTGGGCTAGTGCCGGGCATGGTGGGGAGGAGGAGATGAGTGTATACGGGATGGGAGGACGGGAGAGGGGATGGGAGGGGGGGGGGAGATTAGGAGGGTAGGAATGAGATGGGGAGGGGGGTTTGTGAGGGTGTTTGTAAGGGGGTGCTGAGGAAAGGGAGTGCATATAGTAGGGGAGGAACAGATTAGGAGGGTGGGAAGGGGTGTGGAGTGGGAGGAGGGGATTGGAAGTGATGGTGAGGGGAGGGGGGATGGGGAGGGGGAGGTAATGGGGAAGGGGATCACATTGGAGCAGGCGTGGGGAAGGAGGGGACAGGTGGAATACCTGTGAGATATTTGAGTCACGGCACCCAGCTTCATTCATGTAATTTCTGTCGAAGGGCCTCAGTCCTGAAACGTTGCCCGTGTTTCTCTCTCCACAGATGGACAGTGAAGGTGATCTACAATGGGACCTTGATCACCTGGGACACTGGGGCCAAGGAATGGCAGGTGGAGTTTAATTACAATAAACACAAGGTGTAGCAAGGTGGAGGGACGGGACTTACGCCGTAAGTGCTGGAGCTGTGGGGAATGTTGTGGGACTGAGAGACCTGGGGGGGGAAGGGACATAGTTCCATGAAGGTGGCGACACAGGGTGACAGGGCGGTGGTCTTGAAGGAGAGGCGTGTGACACCCTTGCCTTCATCAGTCAAAGTGTTGAGTACAGGAGTTGGGAAGTCATGTTCATAAGTGAAAGGAGCGGAATCAGGCCATTCGGCCCATCAAGTCTACTCCGCCATTCACTCACAGCTGCTTGGTAAGGCCGTGTTTGCTGAACTCTGTGCAGCACCTGTTGTCCTGTCATTAAACTGGTAAAGGTGCAACTATGTCTAAGATGCTACGTGGTCAGGAGGCTGAGCTATCGGGAGAGTAGGCTGGGTAGGCTGGGTCCTGAGTGTAGGGGGGCTGGTCTTGTACATAGTCTTGTATGGAACGAGCTGCAGGAGGAGGTAGTTGGGGCAGGTACTATCACGACTTATGAGAAACATTTAGACAGGGACATGTACAGGACAGAGTTAGAGGGATATGGGCCAAACTCCAGCAGGTGAGATTAGTGTAGATGGGGCATGTTGGTCGGCGTGGGCAGGTTGGGCCAAATGGCCTGTGTTTCACGCTGCGAGTGACTCGATGGACTCTGAGGTTTATAAAAACCATGGTGCAGAGTGCTGGTGTCAGCACGATGCTAACACTCCCGGGAATCCCCGGTCACCGTCCACAGTCCACAGTCCAACCTCTCCCTGGCCGCCGGCAGCCGCTTCCCACAAGCTCCGCCCTCAGCACGGACTGGCACGGATCCGTTCACTCCATCGTGAACCTCCCGGGCCGGCTCTCCGCCCGAACCCTCACGGCCACGGCCGAGGGAAGCGGAGAACATCACAGCTCCGTGTCCCAGGGTGGGGAATACAGACCGGGAACAGATCCCGACACAGGGAAGAAGTCACAGTCCGTGTCACAGCGTCCAGGAATACGATCCTCCTCACCCGGTTCCTCCTGTCACCTGCCGGCATCGGACGTCACCCCATCCCGCGGTATCACAGTGTTGGAAGAAAACTGCAGATGCTGCTTTAAACTGAAGATAGATTCAATATGCTGCAGTAACACAGCGGGTCAGCGAACATCTCTGGAGAGAAGGAATAGGTGAGGTTTCGGGTCGAGAAAGTTTCTTCAGATGTTGTCTGACCCGGAGTATACTCCAGCTTTTTGTGTTCTACCCTCGTTGCCCTTCTGGCTCTCTGCCCTCAACCCCCGAGGCAGGGCCGCGACCCGGAACATGAACCATCCCTCTCCCTCCACAGACGTCACCCGACCCGTCAACGTGTGAGGGATAAAGTGGATTAAACCCTTATAAAGAAAGGAGTTTTAAAGAGAGTCCAAACAGAGAGGGGCTGGAGAGAGGATTCTGAACAGCAGTGTCTGAAGGTTGCCAGACCCATCCTCGAGTCCTTGAGTAAGAAGAGATGCATTGTACTAGCTAGAGAAGGGAGTGATGTAGAGAGATCCCTATCAGTGGAAAAAGAGTGATGATGGGGACCCTTGTCACTATAGCTTAGCTTTAGTACTGATATAGGAAAATTGAGAGGGTTCCACCTAGGAGGTGAGTAAAAACTGGGCCAAGTCATGAGCAATTGAGCATGCTTAATAGAATAATGAATATTACAACACAGCCCCTGGTCAAGAAATTGCTCATTACCATGAACATGATTGAACATGCAATGTATGATATGGGAGGTGCGAGGGGTATGTACGGTGGGAGGGTACCTACAGATTGTGCACCTCCGAGACCATGATTGGAGAAGGGTTTCCGGAGGGGGGACTTGAATGTTAAGATTTTGTGTATAAAGGGAGATGATCTCTCTGGCTTCGGTGTGTCTCGAGTTGGAGAGGCACCCGGTCTGCAGACTCGTAAAATAAAGAAATCTCTTGCTTCCAGGATTTAGTCTTTGAGTATTAATTGTGAGCATAAAGGGTATCTCACAAACGTATTTCAGCTGTTTGTTTCCTCTGCTTGGGTCTGTGTGTCAGGGTCTGTGTGTCATGGTCTGTGTGCCAGGGTCTGTGTCTCAGGGTCTGTGTCAGGGTCTGTGTGTCAGGGTCTGTGTGTCAGGGTCCGTGTGTCAGGGTCCGTGTCTCAGGGTCTGTGTGTCAGAGTCCGTGTGTCAGCGTCCGTGTCTCACGGTCTGTGTCTCAGGGTCTGTGTCTCAGGGTGTAAATGTCTCAGGGTCTGTGTGTCAGAGTCTGTGTGTCAGGGTCTGTGTGTCAGGGTCTGTGTGTCAGAGTCTGTGTCTCGAGTTGGAGAGGCACCCGGTCTGCAGACTCGTAAAATAAAGAAATCTCTTGCTTCCAGGATTTAGTCTTTGAGTATTAATTGTGAGCATGAAGGGTATCTCACAAATTGGGGGCTCGTCCGGTATCGCCACTCCGGCTGCTTGGTGGAGGCAAGGAAGGAGGGAAGGTGCACCCTGCTGATTTCAGCAGTCTCTGATCTCTTCCTTGCCATCAGCAGTATTGAGCGAGTGATATCGGCTGGAAAAGACTCGGCGAAGCAAGAGGGGTGTAAGGTAATACGCATTACGGGGACGGTCGATTGATTCTTGTGCACATGACCACAGTAAGAAAAACGACTATTAAGTATTACCTGGGCGACCGGGGTTTTGTCGGCTACGGAATTAGTCCGACAAGGTAATGGGGAAACCGGAACGGGAGAAGTACGGGTCCGGGGAACCTGGATGAGGCTCATACTGATATGGAGCCTAACATTCCGCCCGATAGTCCGTATGGGGCGAATGTTGGATGGGGTGAAGTGGAACACCCGGGGTAAGAGTAAGGAAACTATGTGCCTCTCACCAGTATGGGGGTGAGGGAACTTTAAAAAAGGAGAATGAAAGCGAGTTTATTGGAAGACCCCTTGGGACTGGGGCTGATACAAATAGATCAGTTCCTCAGGCCAACATGTTTTTATGAAAAATATTGAGTTGTTTCAAACAATCTCATTGAAGTTAGAATGGAACTAATGTAATGTGTGTGTAAAAAAAAACCCAGGTTTTTGTATGAATGATATTAAAGGAAGTTTGTATATGTGACAGGTTTGTTTGCTGTGCATGTTGGCCACATGTTGTAAGGGTTGTGTGTGTGTGTTCCTTTTAAGGCGAATTGTAAGCTATGGGGGAGGTTATTGTAAGGTAATCGGACAACGCTTTGTATCATCGCAAACTTAAAAAGGGGAAGTTGGGAAAATGTACGGTTGCTTGGCTTTCTATAGATTTCTTTTCAGTAAAGTCAATTTGGAAAATTGTTAGTCGTATGTATTTAAACTAGGAATTGGAATTTGGGAATTGTAGGGGGAATGGTTTGAACAAAATTAGAAATAAGTTAATTGCTGAACAACAAGCAGCTTTTTATGGTTTGTTTAGAGTAAAACATTCTGATTGGAGAAGGGGTAATAAATTAATGGGGCCCAGGGGGGAAAAAAAAGGAGTTGACAGACAAGGATGATGTCAATAAGGGGAAGTTTGTTTATTCAGAAGAAGACAGATGGTCACGACAGGCAGGAGAAGGGGGTTGCAGGCTGATGCGCCAACTTGGAATTACCTAAACAGGGGAAGGAAGAAGAAAAAGTATGAGAGCATCTCAGGCGAGATAATAATCAAGGGGGGAATTAGAGAAGCCGTTCCAGGGGATTAGAACTTTCGAACGGGTCCTTTGAAAATCAGCACGAACATTGGACGAACCTCACGGCAGTGTTTTTACATATCGTTAAGAAAAATGTCCAGCTAGTATTCGGGGACAGACCCCTGATACGACTCGCCGGTCAGCAGTTATTGAAGAGTTAATTTTGTAACAAAATCATGGGCCAGAATATCAGAAAGAAATTGGAAAAATTGAAAGTATTGAATTTAAAAACCCATTGAAATCAGTTTGGTAACAGAGGCTCAAAAGGTTTATGTAAGCAGGGATGAGGAGAACAGAAGGGAAAGGCAAAAATGATTGTTGCAAGCAGTACAGCAAGGAGTACAAGAAGCGGGGAATGATAGAAAGGTATGAAAAGGTGTGATAGTAAGCCAGGTTGTCATGGAGACCGGGGATAGGGGAAGCGGATAAGATATTGGAGGAGAGGAAGAGGTGAAGGCGGCGGGACCAGTGTGGGGGTTCCCTGGGGAAAACAAGGAACAGGATCAGGAGGTGGTACACGGGGCCAACCCGGTGTTATGATTGTAAAAGCGCCGGGTCATTTCAAGATGGAATGTCCTAAGTGACGACGGATAAGGTGAGTGGTACGCACTCATGGTAGGAAGAATAGGGGAATGTCGGCGGTTACGCTACCCTGGGTGTATGGGATACACACGGGAACCTCTGGTAACTTTGAGATTAGGGACCCCAGGAGGAGGATTGGTATTTATGGTAATTTGGGAGGTGGAAGAGACAAGTGGAAACTAGGATACCAGAAGAAATTGATTAGGTGAAAAAAAACAAGTCAGATTCTCGGGGGTAGGAGGGGAAAGTGGATGACATTACCGAGGTAGAAGGGTCGGTGGTGGTAAAATATGAGGATCGAGAAGGTCAGAGGAAGATTTTAAAAGGAAAGGCGAATAAGTTTGGCAAAGGAGGATACGCTATCTGAGAAGTAGACATTGAGTTATAGAATGAGAAAAGGAACGGCAGATCAGAAAGGATTAAAGTGGGGGGATGCAGAGGATGAATTGCTGAGACTGCTTTGAGAAAGAAAGAGCGTGAAAAAGAAAAAAAAAAAGACAATGTTGTCCAGTAACAAACAGACCTAGTTGAAAAGTCTGAAATAAGTGATGCACCGACACACAGTGATATCCTATGACAGAGCCCAACAGGGGCCAGAGATTCCACACCAATAATAAATGAACTATGTTGGAGAGTGTTTTCTCAAATGGCTTGCCTATGGGGAGTGAAATAAATCTGGATTTAAGCCAGACAAGGCTAGCCAGGAGATAGGTAATGGATAAGGTGTGTTGGGGATGTGAACACAGGTACGATAATCAGGAAATAATAATTAATAACAAAAATAATAATAATAATAATGATCTTATAATAATATTAAGATAATGGTGAACATTAGCTATGGTTAAGAACATAAAGAAGCGGGTATTAAATCCACCTAGGCTAGATAGGATGCGGTCTAGCGTTTTAAATACTATCGCCGAGTATAAACCACCTCAGATGTTGTAGGCAGAATTGGAAGGAGTGTTGATATAGCATGTGGATGAGTTACTGTTTGGTTTTGTTCCACAAGTGAGGAAGGCAATGTGTGAGAGAGAACCCACCCCCATTGTTAATTAACCCCACCTCTTGGAAAAATGATGGCAACAGGAGGTCATGAATCTACCCAATCAAGAAGAATTTTTGTTTAGTCAGCAGCAGGTAGAATATTTTTGGACGAGTTAATATCTAAAGAAGTAAAGCTATAACGCAGGATCAATTGAAGCTTTCCTGCATTCTTGCTTAGACTACAATGGGCAGAAAATTAAGGCTTTAAGAGCATGCACCCTCCTACCCCTGTACATTGAGTCTGCACCCCATGTTCAATGGAGCAGTAGGGAAACAGATCAAGGCTTGAGAATTCCTCCAACCTTCAACGGAGACCCCCTTCCATGCAACCCAGTTTAGCAGTGTCCCCCCATAGGAATGTTTGTTTGGGTTACTTATCCCTTGGGAAAGATCCCTCCCCTTCTTCCCCCCATCCTAAATCCTATACCCACATTTCATAGAGGGGCAGTGAGTATTTAACCCAAGGAAATTCTATCCTTACTGCAGTATCTCCACCAACTTTTCCTTAATACAGAACATTCCCCCAAAAGCTAAAGGAAAAAAAAAAAAATAAATTAAAAAAAATTGCTCAAAGCCCAACCACTTGACTTTCCAATACATGCTGTTAAGGCCGGGAAGGCCGGCGACTGGTACTGGTCACAGAATTGGGAAGGAGGAGAAACCCCTCCAGCCCCCCCCCCAATCCACAACGGGGGGGGGGGGGGGGGGCCGGCCCACCCCATCATACTTCCTTCTCCATTTACTGACCTCATTTCATTTTACCGAGACAGCACCCTCCCTTATTCCTTTCCCCAACGAACAAAAGAAAAAGGTGGACCCCCTCTCCCTCCCCACGCGATCCCCCCCTCCCCCTTTATTCCCCCCTCTTCTTTAAGACCCCGTCCCCCTATCCACCCCGTAACCATCTTCTGAGGAGGAGGGAACCCTAGTGGACGGTTTCCTGACCCCCCCAAGCCGGACTAACAAACCCCCCCCACCAATAACACACAACATCCCTAATCCATTAAAAAAAAAATCATAGAAATGTATAAATACAGTATGAAAGGAGCCAGTCGTGGTACAAACAATTGTTCAACTGCTGTTGTATGTAGTTACCACCCATGTTGGAAAAGTATTTACCCCTAAACCTTGTGATAAATGTCATCATCCATTCAATACAGAGGGGTACCCCATATCGCCCCCCTTAGTGATCCCCATCCCTGTGTGTCCTAACATTCCCATGTGAACAAAGTACCTCTTTTTTTGCCCCGAAAGAACTAGAATCATTTGTAAAGAGGGGAAAAGGATATTCCCTTCTGATGGCAGGCAATAGGGGTATATGGGGAAGTTTGTGGCCGTTATACCCTGCCCCCTTTTCTCTCTCATTTGGGAGAAGAGATGGTTTGTGTACAGTTGCCAGTTTTCCCTTCTAGATCGTAACCCAATGGCAACTGTCTATATCCCTCTGTTTCCCACTCACATAGTGTAACACCCCTAAAAGAGGTACTAAGTAGTAGTCACTAAGCCTCCCCACCCCCACATACTCAGCCTCAAGTGCACCTGCCACTGTACGAAGACCCTCCTTCAGTCACTCAGAAGCAGATCCTTCTCCCTGAAGGAAGAAATTTAAACCCCCGCTTCACTATTTCCTGCATCGTGTACTTTCCACCCGGATAGCTGGGGGGATTTACCTTTCTTCCCTTGTGTCATTCCAATGTGACTAACTCCTATTCAATTGTTGGTGTCACCCATAATACCCATTCTTTCGGGACTTTTTTTTTCCATCTGATGAACACACTTCTCTCACGCCCCTACATTTACTGTGGAGAGGATCCAAAAGTCGCATGTCAAATATGGACCCTGTTGGGTGGAACCTGACAGTTGAACAAAACCGTATCCCATTTCCCGGGTATGGTCCCTGACATGACGCTCCGGTAGGGACTGAGTGTATCGAAGGCCCTGGCAAAGACCTGTCCCTACGTCCCCCTAGTAGGCAGCAGCCCCTTTCTGCCAACCCTTATATATGTTTGTTGCCCTCTGTCGTCCACCAGTGGCCCAAACTGAACACTCCGAGTGTGGTTGGCCAGAGAGCCTAAATGGTATCTATCTTCTATTTACACATCCCGAAATTCCCATCCCCTGTCAACCCCCAAAACTGTGCTATCTGAATGGAGAATGGCGGAGTGGTACACATCAGCCGGACTATGGAACCTGCACCGGGAAATAAACTATTCAAATCTTGAATCCCATATTGCCGAGATAATGGAACAAGGTTGCCTTCTTCAAGTGGCCCGGCCCCTGAAGGACTGTTATGAAAGATATGCGGATACAAGGCATACTCGGTGTACCGAGAATTGGAGTGGGACTTTGTTTTTATTGGCCTGGTACAACCTGGATTCTTCCTGCACATGTGCAAACCCCAAACCACCCCCCGAAGGCCGGTCATTCCGTTAGGAACTTCACCTGTAGTTGATCCCAACACACCTATATCCCCGGAACTCTTAACAATGAGGATTTCTAAATAGACATTGGAGAATGGGAAGATTCCCCCCCTCCCTGAATGGCCACATCCAGGCAAGATCATTCATACTACGGACCAGCCACTTGATCGCACCTTATGATCCTGGGGCTACCCTCCCAACAACAGTATAAAAACCGATCTTGTGAAGGCTACAGGCATTGCACTGGAATTTGTAATTACCAATAATGTGTGCTTTTGACAAAACACACACCCACCCTGCAGCGGGGGCGCTGGAGAAGCTGGCAATTCCCATCCTGCAGCAGACGCAGATGATTTGAGCAGCAGCGGTATACCAGAACAGGTTTAGCCATAGAATTACCTCCTGGACAGAAGAAGGAGGGGTAATGGCGGGAAATTCAACCTCTCTACATTGCTGTTTGAACATCGATGTAATTATACTGGACAGGCAGTGGTGGACATATCAGAATGGGATCCGGAAGTTGGCGCATTTCCAATACAAACAGTGGAATTCGATATATGGGAACCAATGGTGGGATTCGCGATCCTCGGAGGAACATGGTGGAGAACGGTGGACTTTTTGTGTTTAGCTATGTGCAGTGGCTGGACTGATTGATCTTTATCCCGCTGTTGTATCCCCTTGTTATAGGGAACATTAATTACCAGAAGTATGTAAGGTCAGATGCAGGCTGTAAGTTCATGCCTATGTTTTTGTGTTGGTTGAATTGTTGTTAAAAATAGAGAAAGTAAGGGGAAATACAGAAAAAAGTAATGATTAATGCGGCCAGGGGAAGTTTCTGATTTTACAGGAGGAGAAGGTTAGGACGATGTTTACGGTCAGTTCGAATTGGAAGGAACTTAAAATGAGGGTTTAATCAGTGTATGCGTCGCAAAAGGAAAATAGGGAGGATTGTGAGGGAGAGTAAAGTGATTTAACCCTATTAAGAACGGAGTTTTAAAGAGGAATTCAAACATAGAGAGGGGCTGGAGAGAGGATTCCTGACACAGCAGTGTCTGAAGGTTGCCAGACCCATCCTTGAGTCCTTGTGTAAGAAGAGAGAGTTGCTTTGTATAGATAGAGAAGGGAGTGATGTAGAGAGATCCCTATCAGTGGAAAGGAGTGATGGATGGGACCCTTGTCACTATAGCTTAGCTTTAGTAGTGAGAATATAGGAAAATTGAGAGGGTTCACTGGGGGCAGGAGGTGAGTAAAACTGGGCCAAAAAGTCATGAGCAATTGAGCCTGCTTAATAGAATAAATGAATATTACAACACACCCCTGGTCAAGAAATTGCTCATTACCATGAACATGTTTGAACATGCAATGTAATGATATGGGAGGTGCGAGGGGATGTACGGTGGGAGGTACCTACAGATTGTGCACCTCCGACCCTGATTGGAGAAGGGTCCGGAGGGGGAATTGAATGTAAGATTTTGTGTATAAAGGGGGATGATGCTCTGGCTTCGGTGTGTCTCGAGTTGGAGAGGCACCCGGTCTGCAGACCTCGTAAAATAAAGACATCTCTTGCATTTCCAGGATTTAGTGCTTTGAGTATTAATTGTGAGCATAAAGGGGTTATCTCAGAAACGTATTTCAGCTGTTTGCTTCCTGGAATCTGCTTGGGTCTGTGTGTCAGCGTCTGTGTGTCATGGTTCTTTGTGCCAGGGTCTGTGTCTCAAGGGTCGGAGTGTGTCAGGTCTGTGTATCAGAATTTTCTGTGTGTGAGAGGGTGCCGTGTCTCAGGGTCGAGTGTTGTCAGGGTCCGTGTGTCAGGGTCCGTGTCTCAGGGTCTGTGTCTCAGGGTCTGTGTCTCAGGGTGTAAATGTCTCAGGGTCTGTGTGTCAGAGTCTGTGTGTCAGGGTCTGTGTGTCAGGGTCTGTGTGTCAGAGTCTGTGTATCAGGGTCTGCGTCTCAGGGTCTGTGTGTCCGGGTCTGTGTGTCAGTGTCCGTGTCTCAGGGTCTGTGTCTCAGGGTCTGTGTCTCAGGGTCAATGTGTCACGGTCAGTGTCTCAGGCTCTGTGTCTCAGGGTCTGTGTCTCAGGATCTGTGAGCCCCAGGGTCTGTGTCCTAGGGTCGCATGTGTCAGGTATGTGTGTCCAGGAGTCTGGTCAAAGGGCTTTGTCAGGACCTGTGTGTCAGGTAGTCTGTGTCAGGATCTGTGTGTCAGGGTCTCTGTGTCAGGGTCTCTGTGTCAGGGTCTGTGCCAGCGTCTGTGTTTCAGGGTCTGTGTATCAGGGTCTGTGTCAGAGTCTGTGTGTCAGGGTCTGTGTGTCAGTGTCTGTGTGAGGGTCTGTGTGTCAGTGTCTGTATCAGGGTCTGTGTGTCGGGGTCTGTGTGTCGGGGTCTGTGTGTCAGGGTCTGTATCAGGGTCTGTGTGTCAGGGTCTATGTCAATGTCTGTGTCAGCGTCTGTGTTAGGGTCTCTGTGTCAGGGTCTGTGTGCCAGGGTCTGTGACAGGGTTCTGTGACAGTCATGGTGTGTGTCAGGGTCTGTCAGTCTGTGTAGGGTCTATGTCAGGGTGTCAGGGTCTATGTCAGGGTCTGTCAGGGGTCTGTGTGTCAGGGGGGGACCTGTGTGTCAGGGTAATGTGTGTCAGGTGTCTGTGTAGGTATGTCAGGGTCTGTGTGTCAGGGTCTGTGTCAGGGTCATGTGTGTTTTTAGTTAGGTCTGTGTCAGGGTCTTGTTCTTGTTGTGTCAGGGGTCTGTATCAGGGTGGTCTGTGTGTCAGGGACCTATGTCAGGTCTGTGTCAGGGTCTGTGTCAGGGTCTGTGTGAAGAGGGTCTCTGTTTGTGTCTGGGGTCTGTGTGCCGAGGGTCTGTGTGTCAGTGGTCTGTGTTGTGTCAGGTCTGTGTGTCAGGGTTTGGTTTGTGTGCCGGGTCTGTGTGTCAGGGTCTGTGTCAGGGTCTGTGTGTCCGGTTCTGTGCCAGGATCTGTGTGTCAGGGTTTGTGTGTCAGGATCTGTGTGAGTGTGTGTGTCAGGGTCTGTGTGTCAGGGTTGTGTGTCAGGGTGCCTGTGTCCGGGTCTGTGTGTGTCCGGTTCTGTGCCAGGGTCTGTGTGGCAGGGTTTGTGTCGGTGGGCCCCACCTCTCTCTCCCGCTTCACACTTTCGGTTTCATGAGCTAACCTGCCGCGCTCTCCTCTACCCGCAACCGGTGACGCTCTCCGGGAGGTGAAAGGGGCAGCTGTGCTGCTGATTGGACAGACTGGAATATATATTACAAACCTGTGCGGGGCTGTTGCTGCCCGGAGACCGGTGAGACTCACGGGCGGGCAGGACTGTGATTGCCGCGGACACGGCGCCGACCAATCAGCGCGGGGTTCGGCGGTGAATGACGGACGGACTTTCTGCAGAGTCAGAGTGAACGCGCATGCGCCCCGGACTCGCAAAACTCACCCACAACCAGGACAGTCGGGGCGACGATGTTGCGCCCGCTGCTGCTGCTGCTGCTGCCCGCCTCCTGGCTGGAGCCCCCCCCCCCCCCAGGCCCCCACCCCCCCTGCCCCCCCCCCCCCCCCCCCCCCCCCCCCCCCCCAGGTGGGTGAGGGCAGTGATGGGCTGCCAACCCAGTCCCCGACAATGGCTGAGGGGCAGTGTGTGTGGGTGAGGGGCAGTGTGCGGGTGAGCGGCAGTGTGTGGACAGTGTGTGGTGAGGGTCAGTGTGTGGGTGAGGGTCAGTGCTGTGGGGTCGAGGTCAGTGTTTGTGTGGGCGAGGGTCAGTGTGTGGGTTTGGGTCAGTGCTGTGTGGTGAGGGTCAGTGTGTGGGTGAGGGTCAGTGTGTGGTGCGAGGGTCAGTGTGTGGCGAGGGTCAGTGTGTGGGTTTGGGTCAGTGTGTGGGTGAGGGTCAGTGTGTGGGGGGGGGGTCAGTGTGTGGGAGGTCAGTGTGTGTCAGTGTGTGGGTCATTGTGTGGGTCAGGTTCAGTGTGTGGGTCCGTGTGTGGGGTGAGGGGCAATGTGTGGATGTGGGTCAGTTATGTGTGTGGGTCAGTGAGTGTGGTGAGGGTCAGTGTGTGGGTGAGGGTGGTGGGTTAGTCAGTGTGTGATGTCAGGTGTGGGTGAGGGTGGGTGAGGGTCAGTGTTGTGGGTGAGGGTCATGTGTTGAGGGTGAGGGTCAGTGTGTGGGTCAGTGTGTGCTGAGGGTCAGTGTGTGGGTCGAGGGTCCAGTTCGGGCTCCTGGGCACCTTGTTCCGGTCAGGGAGGAGGGGGGGGGGGCGGGGGGGTCAGTGGGCAGATGGGCACAGGGTTCACCAGTCAGTGGGTGAGGGTCAGTGTTGGGCTGGGCTCAGCATAATAACCCCTGGTACATTGAAACAGGGAGATCTGGAGGGTAAATAAGGGAGAAGAGAGATTTGGCAGATAAATTAAAGGAGTATTCTGGGAGTTTCTACAAGTATGTAAAGAGCAAATGGGTAATTTTTGAGAGATTAGAATTTGTGCAGGATGAATATGTTGGTCTGTGTGTGAATCCACAGGAGATTGGTGAGGTTGCATCTGTATTTACAGTACAGAAGGTCATAGAAGCCAAGCGTTACAGGAAATAACAGCCATGTCTTGGAATGAATTAACATTATAAAAGAGGCGGTGCTGCTGGTCTTAAAGCATATTAAGTAGTAGAAACAAAGAACTGTAGATGCTGGTTGGTTATTACACAAGAGGACATAAAGTGCTGGAGTAACTCGGCAGGTCAGGCAGCATTTCTGGAGAGTCTGAAGAATGCTTTCAACCCAAATCATCACCTATCGATGGCGTGGAAAGTCTCATCTTGGGAACAGATGAGGCAGAGGCAGAGACATTGGGAGCAGGGAATGGCGTATTTGCAAAAGTCAGGGTAGGAGGAGGTGTAGTGGAGATAACTGTGTGAGTCGGCAGGTTTGCAGCAGACATCAGTCAATAGTCTGTCCCCAGTGTTGGAGACAGAGAGATCACGAGAGGGGAGTGGGTATCAGAGAAGGTTCAGGTGAATGTGGGGGCAGCGTGGGTCAGTGATGAAGTTAGTTAAATCAATGAGTTCTGCACAGGTGCAGGAGGTTGCCCCGATGCGGTCGGTGGTGTAGCGGAGAAAGAGTTGTGGGGGGTGCCAGAGTATGTTTGGAACAAGGACAAAATATTGTTATTTACAATATTTCTTAACGATTTAGATGAGGAAATTAAATGTAACATCTGCAAGTTTGCGGAAGGCACAAAGCTGAGTGGCAGTGTGAGCTATGAGGAGGATGCTATGAGGCTGCAGGGTGACTTGGATAGGTTGGGGGAGTGGGCAGATGCTTGGTAGATGCAGTATAATGAGGATAAATGTAAGGTCATCTACTTTGGTGGCAAGAACTGGAAATCAGATTAATGTCTGCATGTTGTCAGATTAGGAAAAGAGGAGGTGCAACAAGACCTGGGTGTCCTTGTACATCAGACACATAATGTAAGCATGCAGGTACAGCAGCCAGTGAAGAATTTGGCCTTCATGCAAAAGGATTTGAGTTTTGGAGCAAAGAGGCCCTACTGCAGCTGTACAGGGCCCTGGTGAGACCACACTTGGAGTATTGTGTGCAACTTTGGTCTCTTAATTTGAGGAAGGATATTCTTGCTATTGAGGAAGTGCAGTTTCCCCCGAGCTCAGTTTCACCAGGTTAATTCCCGGGATGGCTGGGCTTACATATGATGAAAGAATTGGTCGACTGGGCCTATATTCACTGGAATTTATAAGGATGACAGAGGATCTTATAGAAACATATACAATTCTTAAAGGATTGGACAGGATAGATTCAGGAACAATGTACCCGCTCTTGGAGGAGTCCAGAACCAGGGGCCACAGTTTAAGAAGGAACTGTTTCGAGGGCGGGGAGTAAATTGGAGGAACAGCACTTCATATTTCGCTTGGGCAGTTTGCACCCCAGCGGTATGAACATTGACTTCTCTAATGTCAGGTAGTCCTTACTGTCTCCTCCCCTTCTCAAGCTGTCCCTCAGCCCTCTGCTCCACCTCTTCCTTTGCTTGTCCCCCCCCCCCCCCCCTCACATCAGTCTGAAGAAGGGTTTTGGCCCGAAACGTTGCCTATTTCCTTCGCTCCATAGATGCTGCCTTGCCCACTGAGGTTCTCCAGTATTTTATGTCTAGCCACAGTTTACGAATAAGGAGTAGGCCATTTAGGACTAAGATGAGAAAAACGTGTTTCGTAAGAGAGTTGTGAATCTGTGGAATTCTCTGCCACAGAAGGCAGTGGAGGTCAAATCTCACTGGATATTTTCAAGAGAGAGATAGATTTAACTTTTGAGGGATGAAGGATGGAGTCAAGGATATGGGGAAAAAAAACGAGGAACGGGGTATTGATTTTTAGGTGATCAGCCATGGATCATATGGAATGGCATTGCAGGCATGAAGGGCCCGAATGGCCTACTGTGTTGCACCTATTATTTTCCATGTATCGAGGACGCTATACGTAAAATAGAAGAAAAAGGCAGCACAGCTGGGGCCATGCGCGTATCATGGTGGCTTCACGCTTTAACTTGGAGTAAGTGAGAGGTGAAAGGAGAAGTGTAGAGGGTGAGGACAGGTTTGGACCCGGCCTCTCCTGGCAGCTCGAGGTCCCAAACATCCCATCATCCTTGGAGTGAAAAAGAAACCGTGCCCCCAAATTGTTACTAAATCTTGCCCCTCTCACCTTAAACCTGTGCTCTCTGGTTCTTGATTCCTCCGAGCCTGATAATCCCTCATGATTGTATAGCATACCTCCATATGCTCAACCTCTATAGAGTGGTTGCTCACAGTCTGTTCCAGTGTTTGAGTCTAACGTTTGATGACCACTGTTTTAAAAAGACATTTGGACAGGTACTGGATGGGGTGGGAAACAGTAAGGACATATAAGAAACTATAAGTGCGTGCGCGGGGGGGCGCGTGTGAGTGTGTATGGGGGGGGGGTGTAGGGGGGTTCTGCTTGTGTGTGTGTGGGGGGGGTCTGCGTTTGTGGTGTGTGTGCGGGGGGTGGGGGGGGGGGGTAGGGGGTCTGTGTGTGTGTGTGTGTGGGGGGGAGGGGTCTGTGTGTGTGGGGGGGTTCTGCGTGTGTGGGTCTCGTTGTGTATGGGGGTATGGGGGGGTTGGAGTCTGCGTGTGTGGTGTAGATGTGTGGGGGGGGGGATCTACGTGTGTGTGTGTGTGGAGGGGTGGTCTGCGTGTGTGGTGTGCGTGTGTGTGTGCGTGTACCATTGGAACAAGGACAAAATATTGTTATTTACAATATTTCTTAATGATTTAGTTGAGGAAATTAAATGTAACATCTCCAAGTTTGCGAATGACATAAGCTGGGTGGCAGAGTGGGCTGCGAGGAGGATGCTATGAGGCTGCAGGGTGACTTGGATAGGTTGGGTGAGTGGTCAGATGCTTGGTAGATGCAGTATAATGTGGATAAATTACCTGACCACATCTGGAGTATTGTGCGCAACTTTGGTCTCTTATTTTGAGGAAGGACATTCTTGCTATTGAGGGAGTGCAGTGTAGGTTCAACAGGTTAATTCCCGGGATGGCGGGACTGACAGTTTACAAAAGGCCAGGCAGTATCTCTGGAGAAAATGGACAGGTGATGTTTCAGGTCGGGACCGTCTCCAGACAGCAGACATATTGCGGTGTGGGGGGGGGTGCAGAAAGCTGGAAGAGGTGGTGGAGGAAAAAACTGGTGAGTGATAGGTGGATACATGGTGCGGGTTGATGGGTCGATGGAAAGGGCAGAGATGAAGAGGCAAAAGGTGCCACACAATGACAGAGAAGACTTGAACTGTGTGGGTGACTGCGAGTCTTACACCCGAAGACCCAGTGCTGGGCACAGCTCAGTCCGGGGGCACGTTAATGGGTGAGGCTTACGGGCCATGCAGGAGGCTGGGCGAGGCGTGGAAGTTGGGCGGGCAGTGGGAGGATAGGAGACGGCCAGAGTACACAATATCTGCCTCCATCACCAGCCCCTGGCAATGTGTAAATAAACCTTTCCCTGGACTTCTCAGCTTTTAACTAATACTATGCCTCTAGTGGGGGACATGTTGCAGGATGTAATGGGCCGTGTTAACTATCCCTAGGTGTATGTGGGAAGTGGATTTGAAAGGGGATAAACATGGAACAAGTAGTGACATGGGATCGATGGTCAGCGTGAACTACGGGGGGCTGAAGGGCCTGTTTCCATGGCGTATACTCCTAATGTGCAAGTACATACATCTAAAATCACTCGTAATGCTTCTGGCTCAGCTGCCTTGGTGGGACTTGATCACGTGCCTGCACCCTACAATTCGACCGCCACTACAGCTTACAAAGGGGATGTTGGGGGAGGGTGGGGTGGGGGTTGAGTAGTATGTGTGGGATTTTGTGAGGTAGTAGTGGCTGGTGTGTGTTGTCTGGTGTGGCCGGGCATGTGTTTGTGTGTGAGTGTGTGTGTGTGTGAGATGTTGTGTGTGTGGGGGGCGGGGGTTGCCGTGCGCTGTGTGTGTGTGGTGTGGGGGGTGTCTGTATGTATGATGGTGTGTAGGTGGATGTTTTTGTGTGTGTGGGGGTGGTGGGGGCTGTGTGTGTGTTTGTGGTGTGGGTGTCTGTGTGGTGTGTAGTGTGGTGTAGGGTGTGTGTGGTGTTTTTAAGTGGTTGGTGTTTGTGTGTGGTGGGGGTGTCTGTGTGGTGTGTGTTGTATGTGGGTCTGTTGTGTGTGTGTGTGTGTGCGTGTGTTGTGTTTGTGTGCGATGTGTGTGTTTGTGTGGATTGGTATAGGGGTGGGTCTCATGGTGTGTGTGTTTGTGTGCGTGTGTGTGTTTGTGTGAGTGTGTTGTGGGTCTGTGTGTGCGTGTGTGGGTGGGGAGTGGGTAGGGGGAGTGTTGCGTGTGTGGTGAGTGGGTATGTGTGGTGTGAGTGGTGGGGCTGTGTCTGTGTGTGTGCGTTGCGTGCTTGTGTGTGTGGGGGGGGGTGAGGTAGGGGGCTGCGTGTGTGTATGTGTGGGGGGGGTCTGTTTTCGTGTTGTGGGTGTGCTTGTGCGGTGTCCGATGGAACAATGACAAATATTGATATTTACAAAATATTCTTAATGATTTAGTTGAGGAAATTAATGTAAACATCTCCAAGTTGCGAATGGCACAAAGCTGTGGTTTGGCAGAGGAGGAGCTATGAGGCTGCAGGCGTGGACTTGGATAGTTGGGTGAGTGGGCTATAATGCTTGCAGATGCAGTATAATGTGGATAAATGTGAGGTTTACCTACTTTGGTGGCAATGAACTGGAAATCAGATTAGATTG
>CM069160.1:4467691-4514482 GCA_035221665.1 Okamejei kenojei | reverse complement strand
GAAACAAGGGGACAAACGGAGATAATTATACAAAAAAAACACTAGCGACCTGGATTGAATAAAGTCGCGGAGATGTGGAGAAAACAGTGCTTCCGCTGTCGTTGCTTCTGGGAAAAAAGGACGATAAAATCAAACACTTTATGACAATGTGGGTTAACTATTTGAACGTTAACCGTGTCGTTAATTGGGCATTGCAATGTTTGAATTGAGATGCACTTCAGCGAATTCAAGCTGCGTATGATGCTGTGAATTGTAAGATGGCCACGCCTCTGAGATAGAAACATTGAAAATAGGTGCTGGAGTAGGCCATTAGCCCTTCTGAGCATTAATGATGAGTCATTAATATGATCATGGTGATCATTCAAACTCAGTACCCGTTACTGATTTCTGCCCATATGCTGTGAATTCCCCCGTTAGCCCCCATGTGTAATCTAACTCTCTCTTGAAAACTCCAGTGGAATTAGCCTCCCACTGCCTTAGGTGACAGAGCATTTTCACAGATTCACAACTGTCTGGGTGATATTTATGTGTTTCCTCATCTCAGAAATGGGCTAACCCTTTTCGTAAACTGTGATCTCTGTTCTGGAATTCCCCTAACACCGGGAACATTTTTCCTGCGTTAGCTATCCAAATCCCTTAATCTTTATTACTTTAACCGAGACAGTGGATCAAAATTGGCAGGTATTTCTAGGTGCAGGATCAGTTCATTCCGAGGAGGAAGAAAGATCCCAGGGGGGAAAGAGGACGCCCATTGCTGACTAGGGTCGTCAGGGACAGTATAAAATTAAAGCAAATAAGTACAACGTAGAAAATGATGAGCTGGGATGCAAGTGGATTGGGTTTGTTTAAAGAACAACACAAGTAACCAAAAAAGACCAATCCGGGAAGAAAAGTCGAGGTACGAAGGTATGCTTGCATAGAAATATTTTGTTAGATGTAAAAGCTTCTTTAGGCTGTGAAGAGGATAAACATTTAGTTAAGACAAAGTTCGATCCCGTGAAGACTGATAAAAGGTGAATTTATTATGGGATAACCAAGGAAATGGTAGTTGTGTTGAAAAAGGTACTATGGATCTGTCTTCACTAAGGAGGGACACAAACAATCTTCCGTTATAGTTGTGGGCAGATGAGCTGGGGTGACAGAGGAACTGATGAAAATCAATTTTAGGTCAGGAAAATTTGTGTTGGGTTGACGGTTGGGACTGAAGGGCTGATTAAATTCACTGGCCTGTTGGTTGCTGTCCCAGGGGTGCTTAGGGATGTGGGCTCTAGAAAACGTGGATGCATTGGTGAAAATTGTCCATTGTTCTATAGACTCAGGATCAGTTCCTGTGGATTGGACGAGTTAGACAATGTTTATCCCACTTTTTAAGAATGGCGGAGAGAGTAATTATTCAGGGAATTAAATAGACAGTTGACTGAATCAGTGGGGGGGAAGTTGTGGGGGTCAATTTTAAGAGATGAGGGAGACGATACTTTTCGGTTAGCAGTAACAGGTAGGTGGTAGAGGATGAGGGGCTGTGTCGCCTGGGCGTTGTAATGGCCAACAGGTAGTTCGAGGAGGAGTTGCGGGGGGGTTGTGGGTCTTGTGCGGCAGGTCTTTGCTGTATTCAGGTGCTGAATGGACGGGAGGGTGTTGCTGTAAGGGCAGGGCATGTTTAATGGATGTTGGGAAACTATGTGGTGTGGTGGGGGATTTTGGTGGGCGAGGGGGTAGGGGGGCGTGTGGGGGTAGGGTTGTTAATGTGTCAATGTTGCTTACTGTTTTATTATCGCGTATGATAGGTTGTCTGGACCGCGACGGCCAGGACTGGACGGGAAACTCTGCCTCTACGAGGCCGTTGATTGATGTTCCACATATATCGTGAACACGAAAACCGGAGGATCAATGTTTGTGCTTTGAAGGCAATCTTGGTGGTTGCGGCCCTTAACGATATAGGGGGTTAATAGGTGAATAGGCCTTTTAGAGGGCGTTTCACAGTTAATGCATGTGACGGTGTGTACGCTAGCTTGGCCACCAGGTTACCGTTGGAGCGCCTCATGAACGATAGTACCGATATTGGCAATCCGGTCGAGGGAATACTGAGCTGGATGGTACAGCGGCTATCGCAGTATGGGTTTTCGCAGCGGGTCTGCCGCTAGAGTTTGTTGAAATCCTTCCTATAACTAAGGCCGACCATAATTGTACACCATACTCCTGAATTCGTTAATTACCAATGCCTTGTAAATTTTAACATCTTTTCCCTACGCTATATTCAAATGGCTCTGATTTATAAAGGCCAGCCACCAAAGGTTTCTTTACCATCCCTATCTACATGTCGTTTCCACCTTCAGGGGACTTTGCACGTTATTCCTAGATCCCTCTGTTCACAGCATTCCTCAATTCCCCTACCATTTACCATGTTCGTCTTTTTGAGTTGTCCTGCCAAGATGTAGCACTCACAGGTAACAGCATTAAACTCCATCTGCCATCTTTCAGCCACTTTTCAAATGCCCAAATCTTCTGTAGACTTTGAAATTCTAACTTCATTATCCACACACACCTATTTTAGTATCATCTGGCAAACTTACTTAACCAATTTTCCACCCCTTCATCCGATCATTGTTTGTACATGACAAAACAACAGTGGACCAAACACAGATCCCGAGGCCACCCAATGGTCACCGGCTGCCATACCTGACAAACAGCCATCATCATTACTCTCTGACTCTCCCATTCAGGGCCACTGTTGAATCCATCTTGCATTTTTTTGCTCCGCCTTTAACAGCCCAAAAGTTGACCTTTCTTAACCAATCCTTCCATGGAAGAAACCTTGTCAAGGGCCTTACTGAAATCCATATTGACATAATCACTGCTTTACCCGCATCAATTTCCCTAGTTACCGCTTCAAAAAATTCAAGAAGTTTTGTCAATCGAACCTTCCAGGCACAAATCCATTTGACTGTTCCTGATCAGACCTGTTTAGTCCAGTTGCTTATATATATTATCTCTAAGTAATTCGTTTCCATACCCCTTTAATTTGCCCACCCTTGACGTCAAACTATTAGGTCTATAATTGCTAGGTTTATTTCTTTGAACCCTTTTTAACAATGGAACAACATGCGCAGTAGCCCCCAATCCTCCGGCTCTTTTCCCGTTTCTATGACATTCGAAGATTTCTGTCTTGCTCCTGCTTTTATACATACTTCCTCAATGTCTGGGGGGATTTATCCTGTCAGGATCTGGAGACTTTTCACGTTTATATTTGATTCAAAAGTGCAGTACTTCTACTCTTTGAATCTCATTGTTTCCATAGCTACTCTACTTTTTCCCCTTAACTCACAGAGTTCAATATCCTTTCCTGGTGAATACCGATGAAATTTAAATTGTTCAATTATTCTCCCCCATCTTTTTGGCTCTGCAGAAGCTGTCTTTTGGTTCTTAATGGTCCAATTTTAGCCCCTCGTTATTCCTTATGTATTAAATTTAGCTGTAGAAGCCCTTTGGGTTTACTTTTAACCCTTTATTGCCAAAGCAACCTCTTATCTTCTTTTAGCCTTCCTTATTCTTCTTAAGATTTTTTTTACAGTCTTTATACTCCTTCTTGCACCTCATTTACTCCTTGCCTCCTATAATTATTGTTGGATATCTACTCTTTCTTCGTAACGTGTCCAATTTCCTTGAAAACAGGGGTCTTTCTATTTTTACTATTTCCTTTTCAACTAACAGGGACATAAAGATTCTGTACTCTTACAATTTCCCCTTTAAATGTCTCCATTTCTCTTCTACATAAAAACTCCTTCATGAAACCAAATGTGTCACAATTCACGCCTTTAAAATCTTACGCATTCTCAAAGTTAGCCTTTCTCCATTCTAAATCTCCACCCTAGGTCCAGTTCTGATCTTCCATAATTATATTGAACTAATGTTATTGGGATCACTGGTCCCGAAGTGCCTCACCAACGCTTACTCCGGTCACTGACCTGCCTCATTTCCTAAAACAGGAGGTCCAGCACTGCCCCTTCTCTGGTCGATACCTCTATGTACTGCTGCAAAAAAACTAATGCACACTTTTTACAAACTCCAAACCATCCAGCCCATTTACATGAATGTGTTTCCCAGTCTATTTTTGGAAAATTGGAAATCTCCCACAATCACTACTGTGCTTACTAATAATATCTGCTACTAGCCTGCATTATGTGATCTTCCAATTCTCCGCTCCCCATTTGGCGGTATATAATACACCCATTAAAATTATTGAATACACCGTTCCCTCTTCTCAGTTCCACCCAATTTGCCTACCTAGACGATGCCTCTAATATATCCTGCCAAAAGGAACTCGCTGTAATTTCTTCTCTTGACAAGCAATAAAACACATCCCCCTTGGCCTCCAAGACTATCACCCTGAAGCAACGAAATCCTGGAATATTTAGTTCCAATCAAGCATCCTGCAAACCATGTTTCACTGATTGCCACAACAGCATATTTCCAGGTGTCATCAGGTCTAGTTCATCACCTTACTTACAAATGCTCCTAGCATTAAAAATATACACATTTTAGAAAACCCACCATTTTTTTTCCCTTATTCTCTGTCTATTACTCTTTTTCACTTTCTCGCCTACATTTTGGATCCGAGCGCTTCCCTTTCTCTGCCTCTTGCCCACACCCAGACCCCCTAGCCCCCTCTACCCGAGTCCACTTTTCCCCCCCCCCCCCACCCCCCCCCCCCCCCCCCCTCCCCAGCCTTTCTATTTTAAGTTCCCAGTAGCCTTTGCAAATCTCCTCCAGGGATATCGGTCCCTTCGGGTTCTAGTGCAAACCCGTCCTTTGGGTACAGATCATGCTTCCCCAAAAGAGGTCCCAGTGATCAATGAAAACTTGAATCCCTGCCCACTGCACCAGTTCCCTTCAGCCCACGCATTTATCCTCCACCTCATTTCATTCCTACTATCACTGTCACGCGGCACAGGCTGTAATCCTGAAATCGTTACCCTTTTTGGTCCGTCTCCTTAACTTTCCCCCAAACTCTAAATTTCTCCCTTCGGGATCCTCGTCACTTTTTCTGGCCTATGTCATTATAGGCACCTATGTGTACCACAATAATCTGGCTCCTCGCCTCACTTATCAAAATCTTTTGGACACGTTCCTGACACTTGCGAGACCTTGGCTCCAGGGAGGCAAACTTACCATCCGAGTCTCCCGACTGCGTCTACAGAATCGCCTTTCTGAACCACCTAAATATTGGTCCCCTATTTACAATTGACCGCCTCTTTTTGCTACCCTTCTGAGCATCAGGGCGCATCTCTGTGCGGAGCCGGCCGCTGTTTGCTGCCCCCTGCTAGGCTGTCCCCTCCAATCGTACTCAAACCCGTGTACCTATTTTCAGGTGTACGGTCGCAGGGGTACTATCTAGCCCCCGCCTCTGCCCCTTGCCCATCCTAACAGTGACCCACTTGCTGCCTCTTGTGGTTTGGGAGTGAATACCTCCCTGTTGATATCGCTATTACCCTCCTCACTCTTCCCTGAACAGACGGTGGCTATCGAGCTGCTGCGCCATGTTCTTAAACACAGTCCTTTAGGAGCCCCATCTCGACTCACCTGGCGCGTGTGAACGTCTGGAGGGGCTATCTGATTCCCTGACCTCCAATCTGACATCAGATCAGTACACTGCCCTGGCCTTCATAGTGCCCCCATTACACACAGCCTCCACCCGCTGAGTAAAGAAGTTTCCAACTCACGTTAACCCTAAAACTCTGTCCGTAATTCTCATGTCACGCCATCTTGTTTGAATCTCCCTACCCCTCAATGGGAAAAGCTTGTCCACGTCAACTCTATGTCAATCCCTTTCCTTCATTTTAAAGAGTTTCAATCATGTCCCCCCTTAAACCTTCTGGCGCTCCAAAGAATAAAGGACCTAAACTTGTTTCCACCTTTCTCTGTTAATAGTTGCTGAACCAGGCAACATTCCAGTAAATTCTCTGTACTTTCTTTTTTTGTTCACATAACTTAAGTAAATATTGTTACGGATATATCGTTTCGTGGTACAATATTCAAAAAAATTATATGATAAGTACATATTGATAACAAATGGACGTTTAATATGTTGTTGAAAGCCTGGCTGAATTTTCTCTGGGTTGCTATCATAAAGGAGAGTGTGTGTGCAAGTACCTAAGACACCTTATATGTAGCCGAACTTGCTGTAACTGTAAAAAAAAAAAAAAAAGACGCCATATACATTATTTCAAAAAGTGAGTGTCCCCATAACTGTACACATTGAAGCTAAACACAATTTACCTCATGCGGCATAGAATTGCGAGAGATTGTCAATAGGTAAATTTATGGATTTCCTTTATTCACAATGTATTTGGTCCTTATAGAAATTACAAAAAACTTATAGAAACTTACACATACTTATGGTGGACAATCTAGATGCAGAAGATTGTTCCAGATGTGTGGAGGTCCTAGAACAAGGGGTCGCGTTTTAAGATAAGGGGGGAAGTCCTTTAGGACGAGATGAGAAAAACTTTTTCACACGGAGAGTGGTGAGTCTCTGGAATTCTCTGGTCACAGAAGGTTGTTGAGGCAAGTTACATAGGCTATATTTAAGAGGGTGTTAGAATGCGCCTTGTATTGGAGAGAAGGGCTGCGTTACAGGATTTGAGTTGAATGATCAGCCTTGTTCATATTGAATGGCGGGGGCAGGCTCGACAGGGTCGAATGGCCTGCGCATGCTACTAATTTTCTATGTGTTATCTATGTTAATTTCTTGATCTTCTGGAACTTTCCATTGTGGATTGGGTCTGGTTTCTTCATGACTGTTTCATTTTTGATAGCAATAAATATATTTCTTATAGTCAACGAATTCAAGATGAGATTAGCACAAGGGGATGAATTGAGTTAAAGTAGTTTCTCACCCATATATCGCGATCCAAATGGTTAAGCAGCTCGATTTTACACCTCACGACCACGGGACATGGTCAAGTATTTCGCGTTACGTTGGAATACAAAGGTTACTTTGGGATTTTGTAAAATGCATAATAAACAAACACCAATTATAACCCTGGGTTGCGATATTTATAGCTATATCATTGTTAGCTATGGCCTATGTGAAAAGAGTATAAGCCAATGAGATTCAAACAAGAGGACTTTGAAGTTGATTCAACTTGGGTGGGGGAGCGAGGGGGAGCGGATGCATGGGTTACTTTAAGTTATGGAAAAATCAATATTCTACCATGGGTTAACTAGCTGCCCAATTTGCGTTTGACCTCTGACGAAGGAGGGAGCCTAGCACTGAACGGTCAGTATGGGTATGGAAGAGAACTAAAATGTTGGGCAACCGGGAGATGAGTCGGTCCAGGCGGATGTGCGAAGGTGCTCAGCGAACGATCCGCCGAGTCTACACATTTGTCTCGCCGGTTTCCTGTAAGAGTCCACAATTGGACAATGAATAACAGTGGATAAGGTTGGTCGAGATGAAAAGGAACCTTGCCTAACCCTAAAAGACTGTCGGGGTCCCTGGACGGGAACGGGGAAGGAAGTTTAGGGTCAGGTGTTGTATCTCTGCGGTTTGCTGGGCAAGGTACCGCGGAAGGGGTGCTTTGGGAGGAAGGGATGAGGTAACCAGGGAGTACGGAGGAGAACGGTCTTTGCGGAGGGCGGAATGGGGCGGAGATGGGAAGATATGAATAATGGGTGGGGGATTCGTTTAGATGGCGAAAATGTCGGAAGATTATGTTTTGTATGCCAGGCTCACAGTGTTGAAGGTAAGGACTGCGGGACTCCGTTCCGTTTGCGATGGGGGGGGGGGGGGGCAGGAGCGAGCTCCAGGGTACAGAGGAGATACGCCTGAGGGCCTAATCGTTCATGGGGAGGACGGGAACCAGTTCTTTGAACACCGAGGGGATCTTGATGTATTGTTATGGATAACCTCTCTTGGATGCAGATGGCGTGTAGACGGGGGAATCGGGAGTAGGGGATGGTGTATTTGCAGGAAGATGTGTGCGGAAAAAGTGTAGTCTAGATATTGTGGGCGTCAGTTAGGTTTATAATGCGGCGTCAGTCGGTTTTTAGTACTATCTCTGTGTCGGGGAGGTGAGATCAAGAAAGGGAGTGATGTGTCAGATACGGTCCAAGGTGAATTTGAGAGCAGGATTAAGAAATGTGGTGAAGTTACTAAAGTATATAACGTCTGCATTGGTGCAGGATGTAGCATCCATGCAGTTATCATGTAACAGAGATAGAGTTCTGGGATAAGGCCATTGTATGTTGGGACAGGGATTTTTCAATATGTCAACAAAGGACGCCTTGATTTGGAGCAAGTCGGAGGAGTTGAATGGGAAGTTGTTAAAGAGTGAGCACCAGCTCGCTGGGCAGAGGGGGAATGTTATTCGAGGAAACATTGCAGGTTCTGTGCTCGAGGAATAAACGGACGGAAGAGACTCCCTGCCCCTCATCCCGTCCCCCCCCGCACAAACTACATACCCAGAAATTAAGCATGAGCCAAACTAAAGGGCACCTGCGCTGCTTTAAAACCGTTACTCAAAAATAAACCAGTCATGGCTACTAACATTCTTCTATAAAATCCCACACCAACTCACTCAAACTCGCCCCATCTCTTCAAAATATGAGGGAGCGGGGGCTCGGGATAGCGGAAGTCATTACAGACAACCCGTGAGTGATTTTGGACATGGGGTCGGGAGAGATTGCGACCAGAAGGAATAGAATGGAAGGTAGACCATTTTCCAGCATTCCAGTCCTTCTTAAACAAGGATTAGAATGGCGTCGAGGTGCTGGAAATGATTTTCAATGGGACAGCGAAAGGCATTTGTTCCGCTTTCACTTCAAACGTTCTCCTCTCAGGGTAATAATAACCGTTGGTGTTATGTTGTTGGAAGTATAAAGAAAGTTACACGAGGGGCAATAGTAAAATTTGGATTGTGTTTACCATAAATGTTCTAAACTTATTATGCAAGTCAGAGGGTTTGAATGCAGGGCATATTTCAGCGAATACAAAAATATTAGATGTTTTTCACACATGCATCGACTTCGGGTGAGTTTCCATGCTGCTTGCGAGAAAAAAAATAAATTGGATAGCGTATGCCCGATTTAAAATAAATGTCACAGGAATGTTTTCTCCGGGATAGTATCACTATGTCCTTCACCTTTTGGTGAAACCAGAGTGAAATTAATCTTAACAATTGATTCAATTACAAAGCATGCTTTATTTTAGTTTATTGTTGTCCGTGTAACAGGTTCAAAGGAAAACGCTTTGTATTAAGTGTTAATCAAAAAATTATACACATAATAATAACAGGTTAATAGTGAGCAACGATTGTTTTTCTGGGAAAGACCGTGAAATGTTCGCAACGCTCCGGAGCCATCTGCAGTTTTCTTGCAAATGCTATTTAGGTCTCTCTCAACTACCTACTTTCACAGCCATTTCCATAAACCCCCCACCATTCCATTGAATACATGCCTTTAATGTTCCGTTTTTTTCCCCCTCTTCACCGTAAACCTGGTTCATGTTTTCCCCTTTCTGGGAAAAGGCTATGTTACACCACCCTACTGTTTCCCATCATGTTCCTATTTACCTCTTTAGGTCACCCTGTATCCTCCCGCCACTCAAGGAATATAGTTTGCAGCCTGCTAACGTCCCTCTAGCTTGTCACCCCCCCCCCCCCGACCTCGGTACTGGCAACATCCCCCTCCCAACGGACACTCTCTCTATTTGAGCACATCCTTCCAAGAGCTGCAGTTGAGAACTGAAAAATAATACTCAAAACGCATGCCTCGTTCAATGTTTGAACATATATATCTCAAACGTCTATTTATTACTCTTATGTTTAGGTTGTGTTAATATTGTCACGTGATTCGAGGTTTGAGCGAAAAGCTTCGTTTCGCTTCTGTCCTATCAGCTCAGTTAATACTACACAGCCTAGGCAATAAAACCAAACTCAGGTTCAATTGATCGAACAAAGTGGCGATATACGGTGCGAACTCGAGAATTCCTACTTTCTTGTCCAAGAATGTTGAAGTGGGTTTTGTTTAATGCGCTTTGAAGCAAACAATGTTTACTGTTCTAGTTTATATTGATGGATTAATTTATTTTCAAGTCCGAAATATGTGTTGCATTTTGACTAAAGTAAGAATACACAAGATGTCTATAGAATTTCGGAATATTTAACTGCAGGTTTCTATTTCTACTTCTGAAATGAACAATATCTACAGTACTAATATAGATATAATTTGTGTAGCATCACATGAACTGTTCTTTTATTTCACTCTGATGACCAGGAATGCAACAGGACGATTTTTGATCACATTCTTATCTCGTCTCTGGAAATTTCTCTGGGTCACCGCGTAAATGATGGTGTTAGTGCAATGTACTTAAACAATCTTAAACAATATATCAAAATTTTTCGGCAACGGTGAAAGAGTCATTGTAATTTTGTTTCCGAGAAACTGAGTGTCTGTAAAACTTACACTTATGAAGCAGGCAAAGATAACACACAGCAAAAAAAATTTCCAGATATTGCGACCAGTAGAATGATTCGATTTCCTTCGGTTCTCCATCTCTTGGGTCTTTCTGGTTCGTCTCACTGACTCTTTCCTCGGAGTTGCTCCTTATTCTATTAGCCATGATGATTTGTTTGATGGTTAATGAATTGAGTAGGAGAATAACGCAAATGGTGCGAATGGTGTTAAGGCGGTTTCGAACCATAGGTTATGCGGCCCAAAATGGTGAGGTGTTGAAAACTTGCTTTGCCAAATCAGGACCCCCCCCCCCCCAACCCCCCAAGGTACACCCAGTCAATTATTTCACGCGATTCATATATCAAGTAGGATGGAATATTTTGTAAAAATGCTCAAACAAAAACTGTTATTAAAAACTACTGATGCAATCTTTGAAGTACAGTATCTTGTTCGAAGATTTGATAACATATAGCAATGTGTGATCAAACGTGAAAGTGAAGTTAGCCAAACAGTGCAATCATAGATAAATAAAGCAGGGCCAGGTTATAGGCTACAATTAGGAGTGTAATTGGAGGAATGGAATGCGGAAAAATATGCTCTTTTTTTTCATAAAGATTAGCTTCAAAAAATTTAAACCAGAAGGTCAGCTGAGCCATCCACATAGATATTGCGTGATGCATCTTGCAAGGCCCACCTTCCACACGACAGGATGTATATTGTCATTATGTTAGCTGAAAACGAGAAAGTAAAAACAAAAAGAATTAGCGGTTCCTTTAATGGGTGAACAATAGCAGCCAATCTCGTTGCAGGATAGTTGTATTAGCGTCACTCAAATTATTTTGCTTCGACCTTTGTGAATTAACACCTATGAAAAATGTTTTATTTCAGACCCGCTTCTCATTTTATCACTAAAGATCCAAAGTGCAGGACGTTAAAGTAGGGAATGGGACTACTACGAAATTCAATATGCCCAAGATTATATTTCAATAATGTACTGTTATTATTGTGTTACTCTGATGTAAACCGAGAGGGACGTTTCTTTTTGACGAGCCAGTACAGATTCCTTTGCTGCAGTCTCATCTCCGATTTCCTAATCAGCGCTGTGTAGATTATTATAGTATTTTTAATCAAGAGATCATATACAAATGTCATGATTCCCGCGGTGCAAGCATATCCCTGGAATAAGATAATGTCTCCACAACTATAGTGCATGTGTTTTGGCATCCACAAATGATGGATTATTTGATTTTTTGGAGGACCACATTGGGACTTTTGGGGTTAAATTGATGTTTCTATTTAACAAAGAAAACTTACGCAAATTGGTTCGTTACTCTTACGACTTTTAATCTGAGCAGAAAGGTAATCTTCTTGAATTTATTATGGACTTGTTTCGGGCAAGCCCACGAAGCACAAACTAGGTTTTAGTCTCCTTATTAAGATGTAAATATATGCCTGCATGGAGCGTTTAAATATTTACCGTATTAGCTTCTGGCATGGCCGAGTTTGCCTGACGAAGCGAAGTTACACGTGCAGGATTGTGCTGCTCTGAATTCATTTTAACATTTTTTACAGGTTACATTTCATATCCTGATTTTCACCTCTACATTTAATTGCACTCTGCTGGCTCATGAGAGGGGTTCAGTAGCGGGAAAATACACGTTAGAATCGGAGTGAGAGAGAGAGAGAGAGAGAGAGAGAGAGGGACGGAAGAGTGATAGGACAGCGGACAGAGAGAGAGAGAGAGAGTGAGAGAGAGAGAAGAGAAAGAGAAGAGAGGTGAGAGAGAGAGAGAGCAAGAGAGAGAGAGAGAGAAGAGAGAGAGACAGAGAGACAGAGAAGAGAGAGAGAGATAGAGAGAGAGAGAGAGAGAGTGCAGAGAGACAGAGAGAGAGTGAGAGAGACGACACGAGAGACAGAGAAGAGAGACCTAGAGAGAGGGAGAACCCATAGCAATGGCAGTGCCAATAGTAACAATACTTTCAATAAAGAAGGTAAATAAACTTACAGGTACACCGATTATTGCATGATTGGGATTAATACACGTTATTTATCTGGCGTTATTAACGGTGTTTCATTGCGGAGTTCGAGGAATTAACGTGATGGTGCTGCGGATGTGCTTGACAATGGCCTTCAGAATAGGTTCGTATTTATATCCCGCAAATCTCTAGTGACACTTTAATGTTGCGTTATCTTGGATATTGTTTTTCAACACTTTCGCGGATTTAATCTCTTATTGCCTGGATGCGATGTATTCCAAGAGGCAGAAAGTCTGCCTTTCACGTAGATATGCTGAATGCATGTTTACATTTCGCTGACACATGGATGGATGGATAGATGGGATAGGTAGATGATAGACAGACAGTCAGACAGACAGACAGACAACAGACAGACGGACAGGAAGACACATAAATAGACAGACAGACAGGTACAGACAGACAGGCAGACACACCAGACAGAAGACAGGACTGACAGACAGACAGACAGACAGACAGACAGAACAGACAGACAGACAGACAGACAGACAGATAGACAGACAGACTGATAGAGAGACAGTTAGTTCGACATATATATGGGTAGGTGGGTGGTTGATAGATAGATAGATAGATGGATAGTTAGATATATAGATAGATAGATAGATAGATAGATAGAGAGATAGTAGATAAGAGAGATAGATAGATAGATAGATAGATAGATAGATACATTAGTAGATAGAAGAGATTGCATAGATGATAGATAGATAGATAGATAGATAGATAGATAGATAGATAGATAGAGAGATATAGATAGATAGAACGATAGGATAGACAGATAGCAGATAGATAGTAGTATAGATAGATAGATAGATAGAGAGAATAGTTAGATAGGATAGATAGGATAGATAGATAGTAGATAGATAGTTAGATAGATAGATAGATGATAGATAGATAGATAGATAGATGGAAAGGTCGATAGATGATAGATGGTAAGGTGGATAGATGGGATAGAGGCTGCTCGCATATTTGCTCTTCCGCTATTGTGACCCACTCTCCGTTCTCCTGTGCTGCGAGTGCACCAAGTTTCGTTCGAATCGATTAGTCGATTGTAAAGGTTAGCGAGGTTTTTAATCTTAAAAACCGCGGTGTCGTGCGTAGATCGATCTGCTCCCCTGTCAGCCTGCGCCGCTTCCTGATTGGTCTTTATCCGGTCATCGCTGAACGGTCACTCCTCTCTGCGTATGTGTCCTTACGGGAGCTGAGGATGGCGGCGGAGGTACCCAACTGTAGCACAATTAATTCCGAGGGCAGGAAGCGGACCAAACCAGACCAGCCCGGGGCCGGCCCGGCGCGGGAGATGTCGCAAACGGAATTCGGTGAATCTGATCGCGGCGGAGAAGAACGGCTCCAGCGACCAGCGCCAGATGTGAGTCCCATCGTACGCCAGCTCCCAGCTTCCTTATGGTACCCCTCCCCCTCCCTCGTGATACCATTCTCCCCCGCAAAAAACACCCGTCTTTCTCCGAGTCGCTCCCCCCCCGACCACACCCCCCTCCACTCACAAACCCCGCTATAACCGCCCGCCGCCTACGCCACTCACGTCCCCCCACACTCACCCTCATCACCCCTCACACATCCTCCCTCCCAACACCAACGCCCACACCTTTCCCCCTCACACCTCCACCCCACACACCCTCCCACATTCGCATCCTTTCTCCCCCTTCCACACTCTCTCGCCGACATGATTCCTCCCATCCCAAAGTACAACCCCCGCACACTCACCCCTTCCCCACACCCACCCTCCCCCCCATAACACACACGGCCAAAACTAACACCCCTCCCCACACACTCCCCTCTTCTCCACACACCCGCCCTTACACACCGCTCCCCCTCCCAACATCCTCCTCCCACACTCCCTGCGAATCCCCATCCCACACGCGCCCGCCTCCCCACTCACCGCTTCCCCACACTACCAAAACCCAAACTCCCTCTCCCCTTTTTCCCACCCATTCCCGCCGGACAGACATAGCATCTCCCTCCCACACGAAACACCCCCGCCACACCCCCTCCCCCACAACACCCCCCTAACACCAACGCTCCTCCCACTTCTACACCCTCCTCCGACACACACCACCATTCCCATCCAACCCCACACCCCCTTCCCTCCCTCCTCCTCCCCTCCACTCTCACCACTATGAAGATGTGGGGGAGGGAGTGCTGGGGGATGAGGGGAAATGAGCGCGGGGACTGCACAGTCAGGGGGCTATGGGTCAGTGGTGAAATATTTCGTTTGGGAACGGGTTGCGTGAGTAGTGGAATATTGCGTTGGGGAATGGATTGCGTTGGGGGACTAGGCCTCCCGTGTGACTGGGACCCAAAACGGTTCCCACTTAGTTTAGTTCTGAATAAAACTATAGATGCATTTTTCAATATGGACGAGTATCGTGCATTACGGTGGAGACTGGTTGAAAACAAGATGCATTCGAACATGGGTTCCCAACCTTTTTCGTCCCGTTATAACAATATGGAAACTTTAATAGCACATAACATTGTTATTTCACTTATTTAAAAACCAATAATGATGAACAAATAACCGGTTTGCCAGAACCAAACACAGTCAATCAATGAGAGAATGAATATGTGCAAATCCAGAATTCAACAAATTTACCACCTGGATAGGCGAAAAATTACCCCCTGAGCAAATTTCCCAGGTTGTGAAACCCTTGAATTAGAAGATTCAAATTCCGGTGCCAAACCAAGGATTAGGTCGGGCTTTGTCGAGCTATCTGAAGGCTAGAACCATCAAAAAACACGTTGGAAATAAGTTCACCCCTGAACTTTCCAAAAGCATTTATAAAAACTGAACGCATCTTGTTTAATGTCAGTTTGAAAACATGGTTAGTTATTTCATGGCACATTTCTTTCTCTTCTCTCTCCCCCCTCTCTCTCTCTCTCTTTCTGGCGGGAAAACTTTTCGTCAGAATATATTTACTACGACTATAATGTTCAGTGATCATTAATGTTGTTAAAAAGTTAACCAGTACAATGTAGTGTACTCCTATATTAATGACCCCCCCCTGTACACCTCATGGAAACCTCCTCCCCTCTTTACTAACTTCATGGAATATTAATACTACTGTGACCCCACTAGATAATCCCACACCAAAAACCCCCCTGTCTCCGCATGATATTTTCCTCCCCCCAATCTATGTCAGTGTTTTTTTTTCCGGGACATCCCAATGGAATCGCTGCATTTTCCACAGTTAGTCCAAAGAAGACCGACGAAGTGATTCTGAGCCCTGATTGCCATCGCTAGTACGCAGGACTGTTGTCACAGCTCTTTATTATCTTAAGTTAGCGCTGCGCCACATTAGTCACCATTAAGCAAACACCTGCTATGAACATAGAGGTCTTGGACATGGATACATTCAGAAACATAAAGGGAACAGGCCATTCGACTAAACTGGTCCATGCCCCAGCAAGATGCCCTAACTACGCTTGTCCCACCTGGGCGCGTTTTGTTCATATCCCTCCAAAACCCCAAATCCATGTACTGTCCAAATATGTGTTATTTTCAATGTATTATTAATTTTAACTACCTCCTCTGGCAGCTTCCAAAATATATTCACTCGTCGCCTGTGTGATATGGTTGACCGCTCGGGTTCCTATTAAATCTTTCCCGCTATTAAATCTGTCATACTCTGGGTATTGATTACATTAGTCTGTGTAAAATTTATTTGTGCATTCACCCCAAATCTATCGCCCTCATTGGCTTTATACACCTCTATAAGATCACCCGTCAACATATGTGCTCCGAATAATCACATCTATCCTGCCCTATCTCATTATAGAGCTCAAGCCCTCAAGCACTGGCAACATCCTCGTAAATCGCCTGTGCACGCGTTCCAATCTTAATGGCATCTCCCCTCAGCAGATTCACGAAACCGAAGAGTGTATTCCAAATGCTGCCTCGTCAACGTGTTACACAACAAGCCATGTTCCATATTCAACAGAAAATAATGGATTGATCCTCAGCGGGGCAAAGCAGCATCTCAGGAGAACATAGGTAGATGACGTTTTCGGATCGGGACCATGCTTCAGACTGGATGATGGTGGTGTGCGAAAAACTGGGCGAGGAGAAAGGGCAGGACAACGTCCGGCACAATTAATCGATGGATACAGTTGTTGAAGGGGTTGCTAGGCAGATTGTTGGGCAACGGCTAGAAATGAAAAGACAAAAGTGCGATTACAAGGAAATAAGGCGTGTAAATTCTGAAGCCGCGGCTGGTGGGGTGGGAGCGAAGGGATCTAGGAAAGTGAAATCGGTTAAATCCAGCATTGAATATTAGAGTAGGGGAAGTAATGTGGAACAGAAAAGGGAAGGGGAAGAGGGTTGTTTGGAGGTTCCCAAACTATGTTACCCAAGTCCTTCCTTTTGAATTAGATAATTACATGTAGGGAAGTTTTCATGACGTGTTAGGTTGTAAGCTGCCGGAGGAGGAAGTGATTATATCATGGTCTGATGCACGACCTGTTTCCGCTTGTGTGTGGCCTGTTATATTAATGGAGGAGACCTGGACGGAAAAAGTCTTCAGAATGGACGGACGGGAAATGTTTAAGAACCGGGAGATCCAGCAGGTCTTGGCAGACCGTGCGAAGTGTTCTGCAAAACGGCCGCCTGGTCTAGGTTTGCTCTTGACGATGTAAGCCAGGCCACAGCGGGAGCCCTGAATGCAGTACACGAGATTAGAATAGGTGCACGTCACCCTCTGTCTCAACTAGAAGCTTTGATGGGGTGCACGAATAGATCGTTGGAATCGGGGGGGAATGTACCTGACAATGAGAGTAGTTTTGGTAGGAAAGTGGATGGCGGAGGAGGGAAACTGGTGGGGACTGTAAAGATTTCACTCGTGTTGGGATCAAGTTTAAGAAGGCAGAAATACCGGAGAATGATGTACAGGAAGGAACTGCAGTGAAGAGAAGTGGTTCAAACCGAAGATAGACACCAATGCGGGAGTAACTCAACGGGATTGGCATGAATCTCTGGAGCAAAGGAATGGGTTCCGTTTTCGGTCAAGACCCTTCTTTGGACTCTATCTCCGGAGATATTATGTGTTATATATGGAGCCTAAGGAAGTGAAAGGTAAGGACCAGTGGAACTATTACATTCTTTTAGTCTGGGGCAAGGGGTGGTGACGTCAGAACTCCGGGACACAGAGGAAATGTGTGCGAGGGATCAATTGTTCACAAAGGCTGCAAACACGTAGGCAAAAAGGAGGACCACTTGATATCTGTGATTGAAAACCCTAATATTGGGAGCAGATGCAGCGGAGTTGGATGAATTGGAGTAGATAGAAAATAGAAAAAAACATTAGAAATTAGGTGCAGGAGTAGGCCATTCGGCCCTTCGAGCCTGCACCGCCCATTCAATATGATCATGGCTGATCATCTACTCAGTATCCCGTACCTGCCTTCTCTCCATACCCTCTGATCCCCTTTTAGCCACAGGGCCACATCTAACTCACATCTAATATAGGACCGATAGCACATTTGCTACAGAAAGGATTGCAGGAGGTTTAGTCGCGAGATAACTGTGAGAGTTGGTTTATTTGTAGAAGAGGGCAGTGGATGGTCTGTGCCCTTGTGAAGGAGCCCGATAGATCAATAAGGGGGAGGGTCAGACAATAGCCCCAGTGAGTTTGATGGGGTTGAGTGGAAGTCAGTGCTGAATGTTAGTGAAACCACGTGTACTGCACGGGGGTAGGAGGCAACCCGATTCAGTCGTCGATGTTGGCGGAGAAAGAGTTGGGGAATGGTGCACGTATGGAACAAGGACTACTCGACGTAACCAACGAAAAATAGGGTAGGCTTAGCTGGAAACTCAGACGAGTGCCCATGGCTACTACACCTTTAAATTAAAGAAAGTGAGAGGAGTCGAAAGAGAAGATGTGGAGGAGGAGCACATGTCCCCGCCCGACGGAAGTATTAGTAGAGGGAGGGAAGCTAATGGTATTGAGAGGATTAGGGTACATTCAATACATTGTCTGACGGAGGCCAAAGTGCCGAAGGTATCTTTGACCAACCTATCTAAACTCTGCCGCCATTTTTGGGGAACTATGTACCCCGTACTCCAAGATAACCTTGCTCGGACAACATTCACAGTGGTTCTAATATTCACTGTGAAAAACACAATCTACAGTAATATCAGTGCGCGGAATTGCAACTGGCCGCGTTGTGTGACTCATTACTCTGATAGCCGCAACTCTCGCTACGAAAAACAATCGCCTTCCCCACATTGCGTCATTGATGACGCAAGCAGATGAAATAGTTTTCGGAACTAGTTTTTGGAGCATGTCATTCACTTCATCATGTAGCCTTACGTGTTTTTTTTTAAGTTTGGTTGTGTTACATTTTCTGTAATTGGACGAACATGATTTCAGGGTGACGGGAAATTTCGAGCTTCTTCACCCTGACATCTTTCTGGATATCAATCAACTTGTACCATGTTGTTAGAAACATTTTAACAGGAATGGGGAGCGTAACCAGCAGCCTCGGCTCATTCAGAATGATTTGGAACCGCCAGTGATTTGAACATTTTGATTAGTTGACGAAGGTGCTGGTTAATATTGTGCAAACAGGACAACTGCCATGAATATTCTCCTGTTTCGCACCGACGAAAAACGACATCTTTCGAGGGGCATGAGTGCAGCCGGAAAGGAGAATTATGTTTTGATAAAAGAAAGAATGGCACGCTATTATTATTTCTCAGCAAATCTCTGTCTTCGAAAGTTGAACGTGTGTGCTGATGCAAGCAAAAGCAGAGGAAGCTCAAGTAGCAATGTTTTAGGCCCCAAACCAATTCAGAACAGGAAAAAAATGAAAATAGCAGAGAATAGGCAGACAATTCAGGAGTAACTCAGCGGGTCAGACAGAACATCTGGAAAAAAGACAATGGGTGACGTTTCGGCTCGGAACCCTTCAACAGCCTGAAAGATAGGCTAAATGGGCTCTGTCTTTCTCTATCTTTCAGTCTGAAGAAAGGTTTAGACCCGAAACGTTGTCTCGCATGGCCCTGCGCATATTTGTGAAATGTTCCATATTGTTTGAAGGTTAGATCCGATTGGATTCAATTAGAGATAGCAGAATGGGTAGAAAATAAACCACGGACGGAAGCTGATGGGGATGGCGGAAGGTTACTTTTCGTGACTGGGTACCTGTGACTAGTGCTGTTCTTCGGTTCGGTGCTGGGCCCTTTGCTGTTTGTCATCTATATCAGTGATTTGGATGCGAACGTGCATGGCATGATTACCAAGTTCGCAGATGGTATTGTCGATAATGAAGATAATTTTTAAAAATTGCTGAGGAATGGTTGGTGGAATTTAATAGTGAGAGATATGAGCTGTGATGATTTGGGAGCACTAACGTGGGCAGAACCTGCACACTGAACGGTGGAGCTCTAGGCAGTGGTGTAGAGCAGATGGGTCTAGGAGTAACCGTACATACTTCATTGAAAGTGTCATCATAGCGAGATAAGGTGGTCAAAAAGGCTTTTGGCTTTTGGCACCTTGGCCTTCATCAGTCGGAAAATGCAGTATAGAAGCGTGAGGTCATGTTGCAGTTGTATAAGACGTTGGTGGGGATGTATTTGGAGTATTGTGTTCAGTTTCGTGCACCATGTTACAGGAAATATGTTATCAAACTGGAAAGGGTGCAGAGAAGATTTACGAGCATAAGACTATGACTAGAGTTCCTGACATATAGGGAGAGGATGAGCAGGCTACGACTCTTCCTTTGATTGGAGGATGATGAGGGGTGACTTTTTAGAGGTGTACAAAATAATGAGAATAATAGATCGGGTAGACGCATCTAATCTCCTGCGCAGATTAGGGGAATAGGTAACTAGAGGTTTAAAGTGGGAGAGGAGGGGGGAGTGGGGGGGGGGGGGGGGGGGGGGTGTTATTATGAACCTGTGGGGTCCCTTTTTCACACAAAGTGCGGTAAGTGTGTGGAACAAGCGGCGGGTAAAATATCCTTACCTTTAGAAAATTAATTAACTCCCCTATCTGTGATAAATGTCAATACTCAGAGGCTAATTTAACTCATACTTTTGTAAATTGTATAACAATCTAAAATTTCCAATTAATATCCAATTGGATCCCAACTCAAAACTAATAATATTAGGAATATCGGAACGAAGCCTAAAACTTACAACAAGCCAAAGAAACTTCCTTGATTATCGTATAATAACAGGGAAAAAAATAATATTAACATTTTGGAAAAAACCCACAACCCCCATAATTAAAATGTGGATCATGGAGATGACGGAGACCTTACATCTGGAAAGAAATAGACTTGTCTTAATTGACAAACCAGAATTATTTGCTAGAATATGGTCTTCCTTTATTGATTTTCTGAAAGGGTCAATTGGTCCAACACGGAAGCCTGACTGAAACTTGAACCCAGGATTAGATGAATAGTTACGTTCGATAATCTACGAACCTATCCCCAAAGCTGTATTATTGGTAATTTATTCTATATTTTTTTATCGTGTTTTCCCCTTTCTCTCTATCTATAAAAAAATAAACATTTAGAAGCTGTGTTAATATGCAATTGATAAACGAGGACACTAACTATTTTGATAGCTGGGATCCCAACTATTAACAATGTGTAATTGATAAACAAAATGTGTTTCGATTATGATATGTATATGCATCTAATAAAAATATTATTTTAAAAAAAAGAACATTAATTAAAATTTTATCGATCAAATTCCACATCTAAAAAGCTATTCATTTACATTACACGAATGTAATATTTAAGGACCAATTTAGTTAGCGAAATAATTATGTCGGTCAACCTGCCATGACTATCTTTCAGGCATGTGCATTAATTGTCTCATCTTTATTATTGCCCGGTGTTATCATTCTACCTGGAGACCCAGATACATTCCCTTCAAAGTTTCTATTCATTCTTGTTAATTAAATACGCATAAACTAATGGTATTTTTTATTTTCAGAAATGAAATCAACTATTTTTGTCCTTGCTTTTCCCTTTATGATCAACCACACTTCCTCCATTTTCATTTGACAGTTTCTTCTATATATTTAGTTTCAATAAATTGTCAAAGGTTAACTCATAGTCAGTTTCTTGTGAGATATCCGAGTGTACCTTTGCTTTTGTACTAGTACTCTCGCTCTCCATACACATTCGGCCTGTTTCCGTCCTGTATCTCTAAACTTAACAAAACTAAACTTCTTCCGCAGTTCCTTCCGACACATCGGATATTGTAATACAAGCTGACAATACAACTGATCGTAAGATTATATCTTATGTCTACCCATGTGTCACACAGATGGGAGAATTGTTTTCCAAGCAACTGGGAAGAGAAAGTTGGAAGTAACTCTAGGAAAGGGAAACAAAGCTGAAATACTGCAAAACTTTAATAACTGACGATAAGTTTAAAAATGTAAGATGCATGCGGATCTATTGAATCTCAGAATATAATGGCTGCTCAAGACTGTGAAATAGTGAAAACACATTGGGTCGTTGTTGAATGTTTTCCGGCATTCTCAGGCTTTGAATAAAGCAAGTGTTTGAGAAATACACATCTGCTCTATGAGATATTTTTATGTGCTCCCCCGATCTGAGCAGTAATTAAGTGGGAGACTGGGCCACACGTGAAAGTTTCAGGGTACCGGTCCAACACACAAGTCCCTCCCACACTATTCCCTCTCGCCATTGTTACATTAATTCCTCCAAACATGTGTGGGCCTTCGTGACAATTTGCCATGAATGATTCGCTCATCCTGTGTGCGGTAATCGTCATCTTGCAAACCACGATGCGATACGATAGAACTTTATTGTCCAGGAGGAAATCGGTCTGCCAACAGTCATAAAACACAAGATACATCAAACATGAAATTTAAATACGAGTGGAAAGCATGGCGGATGTGCAAAGATTGGGAGGGGGGTTGTCAGTCTACCCCACGACAGAAGGGAACGATTTGTACAGTTTGACAGCCACAGGAAATAGATCTCAGTGGCGTTCTATGCTGCATCTGGGTGGAGGACAGGTCCCTCAGTTTCGTCCGTCCACTGACATTGGTGACAGTCACGACGAATTCACACACCATCATCCACCACAGTTGTCTCCTAAGCTACCTACCTTTTTGATATCAAGTATATCTCACCCCGTGGTCATTTATAGGTTTATTCGAACGTTAATATTGCATATGTTTTGATTACACAGATTATACTTTATACATCCCATTACACAGTAGTTAATGAGAAACATACCACGCAAGTCCGCACATTCATGCATTTCAACATCCCTCAACACCAGTTGAAGCAGGGTCTCGATCTGTAACGTCATCTATCTATGTTCTCCAGAAATGTTGTCTGACCCGTTGAGTTACTCCAGCATTTTTGTCAGTTCATGTAAACCAGCATTTGCAGTTCCTTGTTTGTACATCCCACAATACCCAATGGAATCAAATGGCATTTGTGAGTCCACGTGTATTCTGTCAATTGAGTTGTAATTCTCGAACCAAGAAAAACACTTCAAATCATATATGAGCTCAGCTTTGGAAGTATTAACGCGTGTGGAACAATTCTCTCAAATGGTCCATTATTTTATTCAGAAATTTTCAAAGTACGTTACTTACAGAAATTGATTTGAAGGGGTTTGTTAGATGTAGTGCGATTAAAACAATACAAAACTGCCATTAATCTTGTCGAATTTATTTCAGTTTGACCTGTATAAGTGAAATTGGAAATGTTTCAGGTTTCGTAAAATTTGGTGACCCCGCCTCGAATTTATTTCCCCCTATCTGGTACACATGATAATAAAAGTCTCCTCACTTGACTTGACTTGACATAATTGGACAAAATGTCGGTAGAACGGAATACCTTCGCAAAACACGTATATTCTTATTCCACGTGAAATGGTCTGGTGTTGGAGGTGCGAATGATATGTGAGGGGATGATGGTCTACCTGTTGTGCTGTCCGACTTTCCTCGGGGGCACATGTCTGATGCGTTGCGTGTACAACAAATTCACACCAGGTGATTATAATTAATTATTTATTTGAAACTGGTGAATTATACTTAGTGGACGCTTATCCATATTCTTCAATTCCTCTTTGAATTTTACCCTGAGACACTGCATAAATAAAAGTATTTGTGCAAGCACTTAAGCACCTCAGCATATATCCGGATTGTTCCGCAATAGTGAATGGGCTCATTGTAATTTACTTCTAGAAACTGAGTGTCGGTAAAGTGTACAAACAGGTAACAAATGAAAAGCACCATCCATTAGGAGTATAAAATTGCCTGAAATTTGCCAGCAATAATATGATTGACTTCCTACGGTTATCAATTTCTGGATCTGTGTGACTGGTGGGCCTGTTGGTTCCTCGGAGAGCGCTCCTCGTTCTATTAGCCCGTATGATATGCCTGATGGTCAGAGAAATTAAGGAGCATGATCAAACGAAAGGTTGCAAATTGGGCATAACATAGTTTCCAACCACAAAAAAGCGATCCACATTGGGGCGGTTGTAGAAGCTTGACTTTACATAACATGACCATGGCTGACCATCAAGTATTTCCGAGGTTCATAAACAAAGAAGATAGGAAATGTTTTCCAACACGCTCACAAAACATACAATTGCAATGACCATTGACGCCATCTTTTCGGTGCAGTAATTTTGTTCGCAGCGACTGGCAACTAATAGCTATAAGTCGGTCAAAGGTGAAGGCCACAGTTAACCAGACCGAACAATCAATAGAAAAGAACAACAGCGCGAGATTAACGCTGCAAAACAGGAGTATAAATTGAGAAATTAATATGGCCCAAATAGGCATCTTTTATCTCGTAAAAAATCACTTCTAATATCAGAACATTAGATCGGCAACTGCCATGCAGACCAAATAACGCGCGATGCATTTCGATAGACCGCAATTTCTGCGGCAGAGGAATCACGATCGCCATCAGATTAGCTGCGAAAAGACAACAAAAGTATAATGACACAGGTTCTTCAAAGGTCAGTCGACAGAGATTTCTCCTTTCTTATGATTTACCTTTCACTATATTACTGGCATGTGATTTTTGGATAGCCGTGGATTGTCATTCCAATTCTCCGTTATTTCCTAAACCAGTGAAACTCAAAGATGCACAGATACACAAAACAATTTGCAGAATAATGTGCCTTCACTGACCTGCATCCAAGGCAGAAATGATGTGATGGTGAAAATAATCATCATATGTAAACTACAACATACCCAATAAGTAGACTGCCCTGCGTTTTGTCCTCTTCTGTTGATCTCACTCTCAGACTTAATTAAATCAATTTTATTTCTCAAAACGTGTGATGCCATGTAAAACGATCGGCTAGTTCGCTCTACAAATTGCCTCCCATACCTCCTACAGCTACTTTCAGGCTTGCTTGCGTGTTACTGGCCAACAGAGTTACAAAGTGGAAGCATTAACAGCCTCGTTTAGACAAAGGAAAGCAATCAGACCACTTCAAGTTCGAAATAAGCCATATTGAACATAAATTACTATTAAAGCACAAAGCTATAACACTATCAACGAAGCGTTCAACAAAGAATTTCAAGCCTAATGCCAAAGTAGTAATTAAACTGCCCGTACGCACTTATGCTGTAGGACAAAAACTAACTCCATATTAAGCAATAAGCAATCTCTACATGTTAACAAGCACACAACATCTAAGCTTGTAGAAGCTAGTATATTATTGGGGTTATCAAATGGGCACCTCCCTTCACTGGTGTTTCGCTGAGTTCGGACCCCGACACGTCGGGAAGGCTGAGCAGTTAGTTCTGGCGTGCCGGAAACATCCCACTCACAACCTGCGCTCACCGCCTATGCTACCAGTATGCACTACTAAGCAGCTAACTATGCGAATATCTACTTAGTAAAGGCAACTACAGAATATTATTTCAACAGTTGCTAAGCACTCGCATCCTTTCAAACACTTATCCTAACCCTTCGTGAAACAATCGTAGTGCCACATATATCAAGGCTACATATAAAACCGGGATATACTTTCACGGAATGCACTTGCAAATAAATATATTTACCGCGTATTATACATATCGATTCTGCCCCAACTGCCATCGTTTCTTCTCCACCAAATCCACCTACTGCCTTGCTCTGCTGCCTTTGACATTTCCTTTACGGCCTGAAACAAACTCTGTCCGCGAATTACCTGCTCTCCAAATGGCGACATGGTCGACCGTGCTATGAAACCTCTACAACCCGCCCCTACCAGATATGCTCTTGCTTTCCATCCTCGCTGTTCAACCTCTGCCACCAAATCTACATATCTAAGCTTTTTTCCTTTCATTAATGCCTCATTCACTTACTCCCAAAGCACTACCAGTTCTATAAAAAATACTATCCGCTAACTAATGAAATACAACATAAACATTTTACAGTCATAACAAGCGGACCTAAAACTGATCATAGAGGGAGACGTTTTGATTAGTTACCTTGTGGTCGGAAAATACCGCAAATTCGCAAGTATAAGTGGCTGAAAACCGTCACCACCAGGTACTCGAACTGCTTCTTCCCAGCAATAATCAGCCCCTGAACAGACTACACAATATTAACCACTACCTCGGCAAGAAAGATCTTCTTTCGACTTTGATTTTGTTTGCAGTTTTGAAACATAGAAACATAGATAATAGGTGCAGGAGGATGCCATTCGGCCGTTCGAGCCAGCACCGCCATTCATTGATCGTCCCCTATCAATATCCCGTGCCTGCCTTCTCCACATATCCCTTGATTCCACTAGCCACGATAGCTCTATCTAACTCTCTCTTTAACCCATCCAGTGATTTGTCCTCCACTGCCCTCTGTGGCAGGGAATTCCACAAATTCACAAATCTCTGGGTGAAAACGTTTTTTTCTCACCTCAGTCTTAAATGGCCTCCCCTTTATTCTAAGACTTTGAATTCTTTGACGTCGATTTTGCACTATTCCTGCTATCTTGTACGACTGGTGATTAATTCCTTGTACTAGTTTTTATTGTCGGTTTATTTTTGTGCCATGTTGTTAATGGTCCTGTTTGACCGCAAGAATGTTCGTGTTACAGACATGTTTTCCTGCTCCAATTAAGAATTTCACTGGTCCGCTCCCTATGCATATCAAACACAAACACTCTTCACTCTTGACGAGTTGGCTTTTTGACCAGCTTCGAATCAAACTCATGCTGATAGTTCGCCATGTTCCCATTAGGTTTTACGATAAGTCAAAACCATAAATTTAATGCGATTTAATAGACAATGAATATTGCTGCATCCCAGACTTCCTGGCAATGTATAATTCTGTACTTTTTCTTCCTTTATGCCACGAAATTATATGAACATGTAGTGCAATTATTCCGACTGCAGAAATATGTAAATAGGAAAACATTTTTAAATGATTGACTTTTTCACAGACTTACCAGGAACTCCAATTATTGCGAGAATTGGATAGTAGATATTCTCTATCTGTATAATGACCGGCTGCTCCATAATCTACATGAGTAAACTGCTCTTGACGGGGGGGGTGTGAACATCGAAACTCTCCGGCTTTCAAACTAGTGTCGTATTTAAACATAAAAAACAGACACACATCAGTGCGTTTTTGCGTAATCATCGGAATTATTCACACCGAATTAAACAAACACATTCACCAGCGTTTACACAAGATTACTACAAGAATAACCGGGGCATAAGCCAACTCAACTAGAGTTTTAACAAACCAACTTCCATTGATATTCGGTGATGTTAGGCTTGCTTATCTATCTGGATTCACTATTGACCAACAATTCCAATTGACCGATGGCATTAAGTACTGCATCGAAAAGGACGGGAACTAGACATCCTGCGTGGATCTCACACATCTTGACTCTCCACATTCTTCATCATATCTGCAGAACACAATGTTTAGATTCATATTAATTTATTTGTATTCACCAGGGTACAATGAAATACTGATTTTCTATGTATTTATGTTTATATGTTTATGTACATTTAAAACCAACTTGAAACTTTAAAAAGCGGGTACATGACATCACATTGGTTTCTGACCGCAATGTTCCCCCAGGTAGTTCGAGTGTATTCCACAAATTGATTAAGGTACTAGGGGTTCAGTATTACCCCGTATTACTCAGTATTATCAGTATATTAAAGCATACGGTATTAGGGGTTCAGTATTGATGTGGATAGAGAACTGGCTGGCAAACAGGAAGCAAAGAGTAGGAGTAAACGGGTCCTTTTCACAATGGCAGGCAGTAACTAGTGGGGTACCGCAGGGCTCAGTGCTGGGACCCCAGCTATTTACAATATATATTAATGATCTGGATGAGGGAATTGAAGGCAATATCTCCAAGTTTGCGGATGACACTAAGCTGGGGGGCAGTGTTCGCTGTGAGGAGGATGCTAGGAGACTGCAGGGTGACTTGGATAGGCTGGGTGAGTGGGCAAATGTTTGGCAGATGCAGTTATAATGTGGATAAATGTGAGGTTATCCCTTTCGGTGGCATAAAAAACAGGAAAGCAGACTATTATTTAAATGGTGGCCGATTGGGAAAAAGGGGAGATTGCAGCGAGAGACTGGGTGTCATGGTACACCAGGCATTGAAAGTAGGCATGCAGGTGCAGAGGCAGTGAAAAAAAAGCGAATGGTATGTTAGCTTTCATAGCAAAAGGATTTGAGTACAGGAGCAGGGAGGTTCTACTTCAGTTGTACTGGGTCTTGGTGAGACCACACCTGGAGTATTGCGTGCAGTTTTGGTCTCCAAATCTGAGGAAGGACATTATTGCCATAGAGGGAGTGCAGAGAAGGTTCACCAGACTGATTCCTGGGATGTCCAGGACTGGTCTTATGAAGAAAGACTGGATAGACACGGTTTAAACTCTCTGGAATTTAGGAGATTAAGAGGGGATCTTATAGAAACTTACCAAATTCTTAAGGGGTTGGACAGGCTAGATGCAGGATAGATTGTTCCCGATGTTGGGGAAGTCCAGGACAAGGGGTCACAGCTTAAGGATAAGGGGGAGAAATCCTTTAAGACCGAGATGAGAAAGACTTTTTTCACACAGAGAGTGGTGAGTCTCTGGAACTCTCTGCCACAGAGGGTAGTTGAGGCCAGTTCATTGGCTATATTTAAGAGTGAGTTGGATGTGGCCCTTGTGGCTAAGGGGATCAGAGGGTATGGAGAGAAGGCAGGTACGGGATACTGAGTTGGATGATCAGCCATGATCATATTGAATGGCGGTGCAGGCTCGAAGGGCTGAATGGCCTACTCCTGCACCTAATTTCTATGTTTCTATGTTTCTATGTACTGGTACAATGTAAATCTTGCGTGCAGCAGGATCGCAGGTAAATAGACAGAGACAAACAGACAAACGCATCACGCATAATATAGTGCATATTACACATAGATTCTGCAAGACAATAAAAGGGAGAAATACGACAAAACGGAAAACATAAGTGGAAAAAAACAAATCCATGGTCAACACATGCTCGTGTGACGGCGTGTCAGGCAGCATCCCTGAATGACATGCAAATGTGAAGTTGCGGGTCCCATCCATTCTTCAGACTATGTCCGTGATAGTGAATGGTGTAGATCGTTGTGCTCTGATTTCGAAGTAGGATTATTATTGTTCAGAAGATAGACAGACATAAAATGCTGCAGTAACTCAGGGAACAGGCAGTAAAACTGACAGTATTAATTAGGCAGCGGTTTCGGTCGAGACTGACATCTTCGGATTGATGTCAGGCGAGAGCAGAAAACATAGAAAAGGGTAGTGTAAGGTGTGAAAAACAGGAGGACTCAGGAATGGAATCAAGGAAATGAAATATAGATCATTTGTTAGCTGGGGAGAAGGTAACATCAAAGCAACAAATATATAATATCGTAAAAATGGTCGGAGAACCTGGAAGGGGAAGTGATGGAGACAGAGGAGAAAGCATAAGGTTACTTGAAGTTTACACACGGTCTATTTCATTCATCGCTGAGGTTTAAGCTGCCCGAAGCACATTGGGATGCTGTTCGTGAAATTTGCACTGGGCCTCACGCTAACAATGGAGGAGACCCAGACAGAAATGTCGTGTGGAACGGGAAGGGGAGTTAAGTATCCAGCAACCGGGATATTCAGGTAGTCTGGGCGGAAACGTTCACCGCAACGAACGCCCATGCAGCGCTTGGTCTCAGCCAATAAATAAAGTCCGCATCTATAACAGCAATACACGTAGATGAGGTGGAGGAGGAGCAATTGAATCGCTCTTCACCTGAAAAAAATTGTCGGGTCCTTGACAGATCCTAGGGGGGAGGTATAGGGGTCAGATGTCGTGGGGTTTTCTTGCTGTTGCCATCGGAAAAGTACTTGGGGAGGGACGGTTTTGGGGGGGGGTGGGGGAACACGAGATTGACCAGGGAGTTACGGAGGGAACGTTTCTCCTCCTAAAGACGGAATGAGTGAGCATGGAAGATGAGGATAAGCTGTGGGTATCCGCCATTGGATTTGGCGAAAAATATCGAAGGAATGTGTGTGATGTGTGCTGTTTGCCGATGCGATCGGGCCGACCGCGGGCCGATGAGGTGGAAGCTGGGGACTAGGGGCGATAGGGGCGACAAGGGCTAGGGAGGGGCACTAGACTCTGTTCCATGTTACGCGTCACTCTGGAAGTCGGAGCAAGAGATCGAGACTGTGGGATATCTATTTTGTAGATTGATTGTGCATATTAACGAATCACATATAGTTAAGCATCCCTAAACCCCAACTCCAGTATAACTTTTATATTAAACACTTGCTTTGGCACTACTCAGTTCGAGCAAGCCGTTGCCATGGTTCTGACATCTAACCTTTCCTAATGCTGTTAAAGTTTATGTGCTGATTAAACAGATGATTTGGAGATCAACATATCTGTAATCTGGAGTATGTGTACAATAGCTGTCAGCTCGTGTCTGATCCACGCGCTCAGTATATCGTTTTTTTTTTTATATCCTCTATTGTGAGTTTATAATCCCATTTAAAGGAAAGGAGGTTTTTAAAGAGAATCAAACAGAGAGGGGCTGGAGAGAGGATTCTGAAAAGCAGTGTCTGAAGGTTGCCAGTTTGCCCAGACCCAATCCTTGAGGCCTTTTGAGTATTTTTTTTTTTTTTTTTTTTTTATTTTTTTTTTATTTTTTTTAGAAGAATCATTGTGTACTGGAAGAAGGGGGTGTTGTAAGAGATGATCCCATCTGTGGAAAGGATTATAGAGGGACCCCAGTCACTATAGCTTAGCTTTTAGCTGCTATATAGGAACAACTGAGAGGGTTCACTAGGAGGTTAGTAAAAACTGGGCCAGGTCATGAGCAATTGAGCTTAAAACCCAACAATATTATATGAGATGAGCATTGAATTCCTCCAGTTTTTAAGTAACCTCCTCCCCCCAAACCCCCACTATTCCAGTGACCCACATCAAAAACTTCAAAACCCAGAGTTTGCATCCATACTTACTAACTACTACACTAAATCCGCCATCCTGACCCAACCACTTTTTTTTTTTTTTTTTTTTTTTTTTTTTTTTTTTACTTTTTTCCCCCTTCCGGGCCTATTTCCCTCTCTCTGCTCTGAGCCTGCATACAGTCTTCACATTTCACTCATTTTCCCCTTGACAAAACCCCTTTATTCTAGACTTTTATTTTCCACAGTTCTTCTTGCTTTGTCCACTCCAGCTGTCAATCTAACTACCGCGCCCGCCCACCAAAAACCCCCGCGCCCGCCCCCCACCTATACCGCCCCCCCCCACGCACACCCCACGTCCGGCCCCCACCTCACCCCTGTATCCTCCATCACTGCCAAGGCTTGTCACTGCCCCCGCCCCCACCATCTCTTCCTTTTTCAGCTTCATCATCATTCCACGAATCACCCCCCCAGCGTCTGGGGGGGAGCCCGGCGGGAGGGCGTTCCAGATCACGCCGCCCGGGGGCGGCGCGGGGCGGTCGCCCCCCGCAGCGTATACTCAGGTGTTCTCTTAAGGACTAGTCTACAGGATGGCTCGTTTGTAATTTAGGGACACAACCACACAAATCAACACAGCTGCTAGCTCATAGTCCTCTGATAGACTGGAAATTCGAAATCACAATAATTCGAGTTCTGAATTCCTGCACGAGTGTAATAGTATCATCGTGAACCAGACTTATATTATCGATATTACAGCAGAGGAGAGCAGAAGTGTTACAGCGGGTATTATGTCGTGAGACGGTAGGACGGAGGAACGTTTGGGCTCTATTTCCTTTCGATCTATAGCCGGAGAGATGCTCGCCGCACGCCGCTTGATTTTCTCCACACTTTTGTCTACCTTCGTTTTTCCAGCATCTGCAGTTCCTTCTTAAACAAACATCATTTCATTCTCCCCAATTTGCCGAGACTCCAGCAACCACCCACACCGAATTTTAAGTGGTTTCTTTTTTCCGTTAGGGGATTTTTTTTTTCAAATTGAGGAGATTCGGTATATCGACAAATACTCTTGATCTTCTGCAGGTTAGCAGCAGAGAGCATTTTGACCAGTTACATCACGGCCCGGTTCAGCAACTCGAACGCCCAGGAATGAAGGATGTGAGGAATAGTAACGATAGACTGCGGCCACAATTACTGCCGGACCTGCATCGTCCGCCACTGGCAGTCGGAGCGAGGGACGGTCACTTGCCCCCAGTGCCGGGCGCTGCTGCCCGAGAAGACGCACAGACCCAACCGGTTCGTGTCCAACATCTTGGAGAATGTGATGAAGCTGAGACTGGACGAGGCGGTGGTTCAGACGGAGCTCCGCTGCCAGGAGCACGACGAGAGGCTGAAGGTTTACTGCAGCGATGACCGGAGGCCGATCTGTGTGGTGTGCGCCACGTCCCGGATCACCAGGGCCACAGCACCAGCCCGATTGGCGAGGCCGCTGAACTCTATAAGGTGGGACCCGCCTCACAGTGAACTTCCACAGGGTGGAAACAGACCTCTCTGTCCACCCAGTCCTCACCCAGCATGCAGAACAGAGAGTAGTACAGGACAGGAACAGGCCCTTCAGCCCACTGTCACAGAATGTAGAAACGTACAGGACAGGAACAGGCCCTTCGGCCCACAGTGTCACAGAATGTAGAAAAGTACAGGACACCACAGGTCCTTCGGACCACAGTGTCATAGAACATAAAACATTACAGCACAGGAACAGGCCATTCGGCCCACTCTGTTAGGGACTGTAGAATAGTGCAGCACAGGAACAGGCCCTTCAGCTCACAGTGTCATAGAATGTTGAACAGTATAGCACAGGAACAGGCCATTCGACCCACTGTCAGAGAATATAGAAGAGTGCTGCACAGAAACAGGCCCAGCGGCCCAAAGTGCCATAGAACACAGAAAAGTACGGTTGGGAAGTGTGAGATACCCTTTATGCTCACAATAAATACTCAAAGACTAAATCCTGGAAGCAAGAGATTTCTTTATTTTACGAGTCTGCAGACCGGGTGCCTCTCCAACTCGAGACACACTGAAGCCAGGGAGATCATCCCCCTTTATACACAAAATCTTACATTCAATTTCTCCTCCTGACCTCTCTCCAATCAGGGTCGGAGGTGCACAATCTGTAGGTACAACCCACCGTTCATCCCCTCGCACCTCCCATATCATACATCGCAAATCCTTACAACATGTGGCCCACAGCAAACAAACCTATCACATATACAAACTTCCTCATTCATACAAAACCGGTTTTTACACACATTACATTAGTTCCATTCTTACTTCAATGAGATTGTTTGAAACAACTCAATATTTTTCATAAAAACATTTTTGGCCCTAGGAACTGATCTATTTGTTCAGCCAGTCCCAAGGGGTCTTCCAATAAACTTTTCATCTCCTTTTTAAAGTTCCTCACCCCCATACTGGTGAGAGACACATAGTTTCCTTCCTCTTACCCCGGGTGTTCCCTTCACACCATCCAACATTCGCCCCAACGGACTATCGGGCGGAATGTTAGGCTCCATATCAGTATGAGCCTCATCCCGGTTCCCCGGACCCTCACTCCTCCCATTCCGGTTTCCCATTACCTTGTCGGACTATTCCCGTCCGACAAACCCCGGTCGCCCAGGCAATACTTAATAGTCGTTTTTCTTACCTGGATCCTGTGCACAAGAATGACTCGAGTACGTATTTACCTTACTCTTGCTTCCCGAGTCTTTTTCACCGGATATCACTCGCTCAAACTGCTGATGGCAAGCAAGGAGATCAGAGACTGCTGAAATCAGCCGGGTGCACCTTCCCCTCCTTCTTTGCCTCCACCAAGCAGCCGGAGTGGCGATCGCGGACGAGCCCCCAATTTGTGAGATACCCTTTATGCTCAGGGTGCCTCTCCAACTCGAGACACACTGAAGCCAGGGAGATCATCCCCCTTTATACACAAAATCTTACATTCAATTTCTCCTCCGGACCTCTCTCCAATCAGGGTCGGAGGTGCACAATCTGTAGGTACAACCCACCGTTCATCCCCTCGCACCTCCCATATCATACATCGCATGTTCAAACATGTTCATGGTAATGAGCAATTTCTTGACCAGGGGTGTGTTGTAATATTCATTTTTTCTATTAAGCATGCTCAATTGCTCATGACCTGGCCCAGTTTCGCTCACCTCCTAGTGAACCCTCTCAGTTTTCCTATATCAGCACTAAAGTTAAGCTATAGTGACAGGGGTCCCATCTATCACTCATTCACTGATAGGGATCTCTCTACATCACCCCCTTCTCTAGCTATACAAAGCTATCTCTTCTTACTCAAGGCCTCAAGGATGGGTCTGGCAACTAGCAACCTTCAGACTCTGCTGTCAGAATCCTTTCTCAGCCCCTCTCTGTTTGAATTCTCTTTAAAACTCCTTTCTTTAATAGGGTTTAATCACTTTATCCCTCACAATCCTCCCTTTTTCTTTTGCTACGCATACACTGATTAGAAACCCTCATTTTAAGTTCCTTCAATTCGAACTGACGTAACATCGTCCTAACCATTCTCCTCCTGTAAATCATAAACTTCCCCTGGCCGCATTATCATTATTTTCTGTATTTCCCCTTTCTCTCTCATAGGCATGACTACAGCCTGCATCTGACTTATACTTCTGGTAATAAGTTCCCTAAAACAAGGGATACAACAGCAATTCTGGGATAAAGATCAGTCCAGCCACTGCACATAGAAACACAAGTCCCACCGTTCTCCACCATGTTCCTCCGAGGATAGAATCCCACCATTGGGTTCCCATAATCGAATTCCACTTTTGTATTGGAACATGCGCCAACTTCCGGATCCCTTCTGATATGTCCATCACTGCTTGTCCATTATCATCGATGTTCAAACAGTAAAAAAAAAAAAACAATTAGAGAGTTTTGAATTTCCCGCATACCCCTCCTTCTTCTGCAGAAGTAATCTAGGGCTAACCTGTTTTTCTGGTATATTGCTGTTCTCATCTGCGTCTGCTGCTTTGCCAGCATCTCCAGCGCCCTACCCCCGCAGTTTGGTTGTAATTACCTCCAGTACTGCTGTAGCCTTATGATCCGGTTTAACATTATATACTGGTGTTCGGTAGCCCCAGGATCCATCTTGTGCCCAAGTGGCTGGTCCGTAGTATGAGATGATTCTTGCTGGTGGCCACTCATCATCTTCCCATTCTCCAATGTCTATTTTCCTCTTTTTCCCATATAGGTCATCAAATACAGGTGTTCCTAACGACCGGCCTTCTTTGGGGTTTAACAGGAAGAATCCAGGTTGTACCAGTCCAATAAATACAAGTCCCACTCCAATTCATCGGTAACACCGAGTATGCCTTGTATCCGCATATCCATAACAGTCCTTCAGGGGCCGGTCCACTAGAGGCAACCTTGTTCCATATATCTCGCATACTTGGGATCCCCTGATAAGGGTTATTCCCGGTGCAGTTCCATAGTCCGGCTGATTCCACTCCATCAATCTCCATCCGGATAGCGCAGTTTTTTCCCATATTTCTTAGTTAGATACCATTTAGGCTCCTCTGGCCACCACACTCTGGACTGATTTGGCCACTGGGGTGACGATGCGCTGGCAGGGCTGCTGCCTACTAGGACGGCATCCTTTGCCCAGGGCCTAGCGATACACTCAGTCCGACCGGAGCATCTGTCAGGACCCATACCTGGGGATCTCGGTCTTGTCCAATTGTCAGGTTCCACCCCATCAGGTCACATATTTCAACAATGGGATCCTCTCCACGGCCAGCGTGAATTCATCAGCGGTCCTCCGCAGACCAACAGTTAGTCACATTCAGGGTCCCAGCTATCCGGTGTGGCCAAGTCCACAAAACAGGTTTTTTTCTCCTTCAGGGATTTCGATCTGCTTCTTGATTTCTTCGTACAGTGTCTGGTGCACTTGAGGCTGAGTATGTGGGGGAGGGGGAGGCTTAGTGACCTACTACCTTAGTAACCTCTTTTATTTACTTTCCTCCTTCGTCTTATCTATTGCCCCTTTTACGGATCTGAGAAGGGAAAACTAACTGTACACAAACCCATCTCTCTCCCCTTGGGCAGGTAACGGCCCCAAACTTCCCTATATACCCCCTATTGCCTGCCATCAAATACTCCTTTCCCCCTCTTTACAAATGACTCTAGTCTTTCGGTCATGGCATACTTTGTTCGCATGGGAATGATAGGTAAATGATCTGGTTATTACCCCTCTGTATTGAATAGGATGATAACATTTATCACAATTATTAAATACCTTTTACAACAATTACATACAAAGCAAACAATACCACAACTGCTCCTTTCATACTGTCAGTTATACATTCAATGCTTTTCTTTTTAAAATTACTGTTAGGGGTTTACTTCCCGGCTTCACCGTCCACTGTTCCCTCCTCCTCAGGAACGGGTGGATCGACGGGTCCTTTAACCCGGTTCGCGTGGGTCCACCATTTTTTCTTTTATTCGTATTGCTGTCTCGGTTTCTGTCAGTAATACTAGGTATGGCCGGTCCACCTGGGCTGGGTTTCTCCTCCTTCCAATTTTTGACCAGTACCCAGTCGCCTGCCTTTACAGCATGTATTGGAAAGTCAAGTGGCGGCTTTGAGCCAATAATCCTTTCGCTTTTAATTCTGTAAGGGAACGAGATACAGCCAATAAATAGTTCCTTGAGAATACATCACTGCCCTCTATGGTGGGTATTCCTTCTATCTTTCCCCAAATAGGGTAACCCAAACAACATTCCATAGGGGAACACTGCTAACTTTGGATGGGGTCTCCGTTGCTTTTCTCAAAGCCTTTCTGTTTCCCCTACTGCTCCAAACATATGCCAGACTCCATGTACATATGCTGCTCTTAAAGCCTTAATTTCTGCCCAATTGAGCTAAGCAAGATTGCAGGCAAGCTTCCCCAATTTGATCCTGCGCTATAGCTTTTACTTCTTTAGATATTACTCGTCCAAAATATTCTACCTGCTGCTGACAAAACAAAAACTTCTTCCTTTGATACATCATGACCTCCTGTGCCATCTTTTCCAAGATAATTACAATGTCTCTTTCTCACGTTGCTCCTCACTTGTGGAAACAAACACAAATCATTCACATACTATATCAACACCTTCCAAATCTGCCTACAACATTTGATTAAAAACACGGCACTAGTATTTAAAACGCTGCCGCATCCTAGCCATAGGTGTATTTAATACCTCTTCTTAATGTTCTTACCATAGCTATGTTCACCATTATCTTAATATTATTATTAAGATCATTATTATTATTATTATTATTATTATTATTTATTATTATTATTATTATTTATTATTATTATTATTATTATTATTTCCTGATTATCGTACCTGTTCACATCCCCAACACACCTTATCCATTACCTATCTCCTTACTAGCCTTGTCTGGGCTCAGATCCAGGTTTATTTCACTCCCGATAGGGCATTTGAGAAAACACTCTCCCAAATACATTTATTATTGGCATGGAATCTCTGGCCCCTGTTTGGCTCTGTCATAGGACTCACTGTGTGTCGGTGCATCACTTATTCCAGACTTCAACCATGGCGGGGGGGGGGTTGGGGGGGGGGGGGGGGGGGGGGGGGGGGGGTCTGTTGTTACTGACAACATTGTCTTCCTTTTTCACGCTCTTTCTTTCTAAAGCAGTCTCATCAATTCATCCCTCCTGCTTTCCACTTTAATCCTTTCTGATCTGCCTTCTTTCTCATTCTAAACTCAATGTCTTACTTCTCAGATAGTTTATCCTCCTTTGCAAATTTATTCACCTTCCTTTTAAAATCTTCCACTGACTTCTCGATCCTCATATTTTACCCACCACCTCTTCTACCTCGGGAATTCATCACTTTCCTTCTTTACCCCTGAGATTCTAACCTGTTTTTTTTTTTACCCAATCTCATTCCTTTGGTACCTTAGTTATACTCGATCTTTCTGCTCCCGAATCTACCATAAATATCATATCCTCTCCCTGGGGTCCTAATTTCAAATTTACCAGATGTTCCCGTGTGTATCCCATACACCCAGGGAGCGGAACCCCTGACTCCCCTATTCTTCCTCCATGAGTGCGTACGACTGCACCTCCCGTCGTCGCTTAGGACATTCCCTCTTGAAATGACCCTCCTCTTTACAATAATAACACCAGGGTGGCCCCATGTACCACCCTCCTGATCCTTGTTCTTTGTTCTCCGGGGACCCCAACTTCGGGGTCTTCCAATAAGATGCGTCATTTCCTCTAAATATTCCAAACATTTTACTCTCACCTCTTCCTCGTCCTCCAATACTACTTGCTGTACTGCTTGCAACATCATTTTTGCCTTTCCCTTCTGTTTCTCCTCATCCCGCCTTACATATTCCTTTTGAGCCTCTGTTTAACAACTGATTCATGGTTTTTTCATTCCAATCTTCCAATTTTTCCAATTTCTTTCTAATATCTGGCCATGATTTTGTTACAAAATTAACCTTCAACAACTCCTGACCTGCAGTCTTATCAGGGTCTATCCCCGAATACTGCTGGACATTTTTCCTTAACCTTTGTAAAAAACACTGTCGGTAGTTCGTCCTTGTTCTGCTGATTTTCAAAAGCCCGTTCGAAATTCTGTCCCCTGGAACGGCTTCTCTAATTCCCTTGATTATTATCTCCCTGAGATCTCTCATACTTTTTCTTCCTTCCCCTGTTTGGTTATTTCAAGTCGGCGCATCACCTGCAACCCCTTCTCCTGCCTGTCTGACCATCTGTCTTTCTTCTGAAGTAAACAAACTTCCCCTTATTGACATCATTGTCTGCCAACTCCTTTTTTGTTTTTCTGGCCCCATTAATTTATTACCCTTCTCCAACCAGAATGTTTTATCTAAACAAACCATAAAAGCTGCTTGTTGTTCAGCAATTAACTTATTTCTAATTTTGTTCAAAACATTCCCCCTACAAATACATACGACTAACAATTTTCCAAATTAACTTTACTAAAAAGAAATCTATAGAAGCCAAGCAACCTACATTTTCAACTTCCCCTTTTTAAGTTGCGATGATTAAAGCATTTGTCCGTTACCTTACAATAACCTCCCCCATTGCTTACAATTCCTTAAGGAACACACACACAATTCTACAACATGTGGCCCACAGCAAACAAACCTATCACATATACAAACTTCCTCATTCATACAAAACCGGTTTTTTACACACATTACATTAGTTCCATTTCTTACTTCAATTAGATTGTTTGAAACAACTCAATATTTTTCATAAAAACATTTTTGGCCCTAGAACTGATCTATTTGTTCACCAGTCCCAAGGGGTCTTCCAATAAACTTTTCATCTCCTTTTTAAAGTTCCTCACCCCCATACTGGTGAGAGGCACATAGTTTCCTTACTCTTACCCCGGGTGTTCCCTTCACCCCATCCAACATTCGCCCAACGGACTATCGGGCGAATGTTAGGCTCCATATCAGTATGAGCCTCATCCCGGTTCCCCGGACCCTCACTCTCCCATTCGGTTTCCCATTACCTTGTCGGGACTATTCCCGTCCGACAAACCCCGGTCGCCCAGCAGTTACTTAATAGTCGTTTTTTCTTACTGGGTCCTGTGCACAAGAATCACTCGACCGTCCCGTACGTATTTACCTTACTCTTGCTTCCCGAGTCTTTTTCACCGGATATCACTCGCTCAAACTGCTGATGGCAAGCAAGGAGATCAGAGACTGCTGAAATCCACAGGGTGGCACCTTCCCTCCTTCTTTGCCTCCACCAAGCAGCCGGAGTGGCGATCGCGGACGAGCCCCCAATTTGTGAGATACCCTTTATGCTCACAATAAATACTCAAAGACTAAATCCTGGAAGCAAGAGATTTCTTTATTTTACGAGTCTGCAGACCGGGTGCCTCTCCAACTCGAGACACACTGAAGCCAGGGAGATCTTCCCCCTTTATACACAAAATCTTACATTCAATTTCTCCTCCGGACCTCATCTCAATCAGGGTCGGAGGTGCACAATCAGTAGGTACAACCCACCGTTCATCCCCTCGCACCTCCATATCATACATCGCATGTTCAAACATGTTCATGGTAATGAGCAATTTCTTGACCAGGGTGTGTTGATTAATATTCATTTTTTCTATTAAGCATGCTCAATTGCTCATGACCTGCCCAGTTTCGCCACCTCCTAGTGAACCCTCTCAGTTTTCCTATATCAGCACTAAAGTTAAGCTATAGTGACAGGGGTCCCATCTATCACTCCATTCTACTGATAGGGATCTCTCTACATCACCCCCTTCTCTAGCTATACAAAGCTATCTCTTCTTACTCAAGGCCTCAAGGATGGGTCTGGCAACTAGCAACCTTCAGACTCTGCTGTCAGAATCCTTTCTCCAGCCCCTCTCTGTTTGAATTCTCTTTAAAACTCCTTTCTTTAATAGGGTTTAATCACTTTATCCCTCACAGGAAGGAACTGCAGATGCTGGTTTAATCCAAAGATAGATACAAAATGGTGGAGTAACTCAGTGGGACAGGCAGTATCACTAGAGAGAAGGAAGGGTGATGTTTTTCAGGTTGTCTCAAACATCCTTCTCTCCAGAGATGCTCCGTGTCCTGCTGAGTTACTCCTGCATTTTGTGTCTATATTCTATTAAAAAAAAGTGCAGCACATAACAGGTTCTTCAGCCCACAGTGTCATAGACTATAGTACAGTACAGGGACAGACCCTTCAGCCCACAGTGTCATAGACTATAGTACAGGAACAGGCCCTTCAGCCACAGTGTCATAGACTATAGTACAGTACAGGAACAGGCCCTTCAGCCCACAGTGTCATAGACTATAGTACAGTACAGGGACAGACACTTCAGCCCACACTGTTATATAACAGAAATATACAACACAGAAACAGGCACTATGTCCCACTGTGTCATAGAATATAAAACAGTACAGAACAGGAACTGGCACTTCAGGCCGCAGTGTTATAGAATGTAGAAAAATATAGCACAGATATCAGCGCTACAGCCCACTATGTCATAATATAGAAAGGGCTCCTCATTCCTGGGACCCAAACAGACTTTCCAAGTGAGAGAGAGAATCAGTCTCTCCCTCCACCTCCATTTGGCCGATAGTGTCATAGAACACAGAAAAATACAGGGTAGGAAGGAACTGCAGATGCAGCTTTAAACTGAAGATTGACACAAAATCTTCTATAGAAAAGTGCAGCACAGGAACAAACCCTTCAGCCCACAGTGTCATAGAATGTAAACAAATATAGCACAGAAGTAGGCCCTGCTGCCCACTATATCATAGAATATAGAAAGGTCACCTCCTTCCAGGGACACAGACAGACTTTCCAAGCGATAGAGAGGTTCACATGCACCCCCCCCCCAAACCTAATCTACTACGATGTTGCTGATTCAGTTTCCTATCCATGTTCTCCAGAGATCCTGCCCGACACGCTGAATTACTCCAGCACTTTGTGTCTTTTTATAGGAAAGTACAGTACAGGAGCAGACCTTTCAGCCCCCAGTGTCATTGGACATAGAAAGATTCAGCACTCGAGCAGGCCCTTAAGCCCACAATGTTATAGGATATAGAAAAGTACAGGGCAAGAACTGACCCTTCAGCTCACAGTTTCATACAACATAGAAAGATAGAGCACAGGAACAAGCACTTTGACCCACAATATATCTGCTGACCATGACGCTGTGAGACTAATCCTCTCTGGTTTAGGTTTATTATTGACACACGTACCAAAGGTACAGTGAGAAGCTTTTGTTTGCGTGCTTATCTAATCAAATCAGATAATATTATAAAATATTCGAAACAAGCCAAACGCAAGATAAAAATCCAGAGCCAAGAGAAAGATACCAGAGTGCAGAATTACAATCAGGGGTGGCATGGTGGCACAGAGGTAGAGTTACTTCCTCACAGCGCCAGAGGCCCAGATTCAATCGTGACTATCAGTGCTGTCTGTAATGAGTTTGTACATTCTCCCACATGCCAAGGATGTGCAGGTTTGGAAGTTAATTTGACTTCAGTAAAAATTGTAATTTGTCCCACGTGTGTAGGATGGTGCTGATGTACAGGAATCACCGATCAGCGCGGACTTGGTTGTGCCAAAGGGCCTGTTTCTGCGCTGTATCACTAAACTAAATAAAACTAAACAATGTAACAGTTCCACTGTTCAATTCCTGCAATAAGGTAGGATAGAAAATCAGGTCTGTTGCCTAGATTTTGAAATGACCATTCAGATGTCGAATAAGAGGGGTATTTCCATTTAATTATCACTTTTGCAGTGTTCTTTCTTATCTGCATCTTTCCTTTCTGGACCTCAAGCCTCCCTCTATCAGTAGGATCAGATTTCTCCGATCGACTACTGTTTCCGCCCCCAAATTATAATATTTTTTCCGCCCATATTCTTCTCTCAAGATGTTTCTAACTCTGAAGGTACTTTCTTGCAAACCTCTGTATCTGCTGCTTGACATGATCAGGGAGCATAAGGAATGATCAGGCTTGGAAAGGTCCTCAATTAAAGTGGCTTCTTTTCTGAGGCAGCTTGAAGTATAGATGGAGTCAATGGTGGGGAGAGTGGTCTGTGTGATGGACTGGGTTACATCCACAAATCTCTTTCTGCATATGATCCATGTCCTTCCCCATATATTAAAGTGTGTGTCAAAAAATCTCTTAAAAGCCACTTTCATATCTGCCTTGCACATCTGCTTTAAACTTGCACCTAAAAGTAATGCCTCAAGTCTTTGACATTTCCAACCTTTTGCGGTGAAATTGTTCTGATTGTCCACCCTATCTATGCCTTTGATAATTTTATAAACATCTATGGGGTCTCCCTTCACCCGCTGGCATTCTGGAGAAAACAACCGCTCCCTGTAGGTAATGCCCTCTCATAGAGACAACATTCTGAACCCTTCTCAGACCCAAACTGAAAATCCATCGGTTAGTTCTTTCCCCAGATGCTGCCTGACCCGCGGAGTTCCTCCAGCAATGTTTTACTCAAGATTCTAACATCTGCAGTTTAGTTTAATTTAGGGATACATCAGGAAAACAGGCTCTTTAAGGAGAAGATAACGTGCATTGAAGGCAGCCCAGATAATGCATATTTGTTTGATTGCTCCAATTAACGTGGTTGCCCTTTGATGCGTAATGGTTGAGCAGGTTTGGTCAGTATTCATTGCTGCTTCGATGCATGAGATGTGACCTTGTTGAAGCATGGAAGGTTATAAGGGGGATTTGCAAGACAGATGTTGAGAAGATGATTAAAAATCTAAAAACAGGGGTCGTTTATTCAAGAAATAAGCAGTTCCTCTTTTAGATGGGAGAAGAGGACGAAACTTCTCCACAGAGGATGGTGAATCTTTGGAATAGTCTACTGCAGAGTTGTGGAGTATTGGTCATTAAATCCGTTTCAACGAGAGGAATTTGCCCTTAGTGAGACGAGGATATGAGAATCGGGAAAGGGGAAGTGGGATGGTGTCAGGATGAAGGACACAGGGAGCCATGTTATCAAAATCTGCCTCCAATTTTCTTATATTTTTAAATTACCTTTCAACTATTTTCACCCATTTTTTAAAGTTGTTATGTATAATTATGAATGGGATTTTGTCCTTGACCAAATACATTGAGCTACAGCACAAAAGCACACCAGTCCTCTACTTCCTCAGGATTCCCGCATGTCCCCAAAACTACTTCTTACTAACTTCTAAGATGCACTGCAGGAAATCAAGGTTTCGGGATACAGCGCTTCTTGGTTTGGGAATAGCTCTGCTGAAGACAGCAGAAATTGCACAGAGTTATGGATGCCACCCAGGCCATCAGGCAGACCAGATTCCCCACCATACACAGTTGGAAAGGGTGCAGAGAAGATTTATGAAGATGTTGACAGGACCCGAGGGCCTCAGCTTTAGGGAGAGGCTGGAGGCTGGGGACCCCTTTCATAGAAAACATAGAACATAGAATTAGGTGCAGAGAGGCCATTCGGCCCTTCGAGCCTGCACCGCCATTCAATATGATCATGGCTGATCAGCCAACTCAGTATCCTGTACCTGGCTTCTCTCCATACCCCCTGATCCCTTCAGCCACAAGGGCCACATCCAACTCCCTCTTAAATATGGCCACGAACTGGCATCAACTTACCTTCTTGGCAGAGAATTCCACAGATTCACAACTCTGTTGTGAAAAACGATTTCTCATCTCGGTCCTTAAAGATTCCCCTTATCTTAAACTGGACCCCTTGTCCTGGATTGCCCCAACATTCGGGACAATCCTTCTGCATCTAGCCTGTCAAACCCTTAGAATTTTTGTAAGTCTCTATGAGATCTCCCTCAATCTTCTAAATTTCCAGCGAGTTACAAGCAGGAGTGTGCAGGAGAAAAGGGTTAGTGAAAACTAATAGAGGTGTACAAAAATCATGAGAGGGACAGATCGTGGTTAGATGCACAGATTCACTTGACCAGAATAGGGGCTATCGAGAACTAGGTTTAATGTGAGGGGAAAACGTGTTTAATCAGGAATCAGAATAAGTTTATTGTCATTTGAACCTGTCAAACAAAAATAAGTCTTTCTGCAGTATACAACAGAAAGAACTAATAGGGAAACATTGTAACTCAAGGGTGGTTAGGTATATGAAATAAAGTTGCCAGAGGAGGTAGTTGATCAGGTACTATGTAACGTTTAGAAAACATTTAGACAGGGTACATGGATGGTACAGGTTTAGAGGGATATGGGCCAAATGCAAGGGTGCGACTAGTGCTGGTGGAGGGCAATTGGGCCGATACGGCCTGTTTCCACGCTGCAAGATTCTATGACAATGACACTCCATCTACGTTGCCGCGGGACAACAGCCAACAAAATCTAGGACCTTTCCCCCTGTCAATTCCCTCTTCTCCGCTCCCATCAGGCGGAAGATGCAGAAGCTTGGAAGTCCGTAAGCGGAGACTCAGAACAGTCCTTCCCCTGTCTATTTACCATACTTCTGGAGTTCCTGTCTTAAGCTAGAGTACAGTCCCAATTCTCCAACTATAACCCATGGCAGACAATTGGACTTCTTTTTCTTTTGACTGTTATTATGCTGCCATTGCTGGGATCTATATTAGGATTTTCTGCTTCGCTCTTACAATTGTTACCTGTTTCTTGTTTGATTGTATCATGTTATAGTTTACCTGATTTGTTTGTATGGTACACAAACAAACGTTTTTTCAACTGCATCTCAGTACAAAATACAATAAATGACACCGTATTATACCACTACCAAATTCCAATTCTGTTTATCTTGTGATACAGGTGAAGGCTATTTCAGCATGTTGCTCTAGGCATAGAGAGCAACCTTATTCCCCAATACTTTTCCTTGTAATCTGTTCCTCATTTTCCATCAACTTTACCCTGTCGCTCCACCAGAATGCTCGGGGCAATGTACTGGTCCTCTTAAACTACCAACAGAACTATTACCTTTGGTATTGGTTTTGTATTCTCAGTGTACTGAGATTAGAGTGTAAACATTTGCTACTGCCACTATGCAAGCTAGTCATACCATTTATGAGTACAATTAACCATAGACATGTGTACCAGGTGTGCAAGAGAAACATAAACAGTGTTGGAGTAAGTTGCAGCTGGAGAGAAAAGTGCAGATTTTTCTAAAAATGCAACGTTTGCAAGAAGGATAGTTGGGTGATCGGGGACCAACAACCACTGGCTTATAAGAGTCTGTTTAAAATAGTCTGATAATGAGGGAGAAAGCTGATTCTGAAAGACATACACACTTTTCAAGATTTTGGATGGGGAATCTTCTGACTGATGGGAGCAGGTGAGGAAAGAGAGCATGACTGGGAGAGAAGTAGTCCTTGGTTATGTTCGCTGCTTTCCTGAGAATGTGTGGGTATTAATGGAGTATGAGGGGGAGGCTGTTTTTTTTGAGGACATTCGATACTCTCGCAATTTCTTGCCGTTTGGGCAGGAGCAGTTGCCAAACCAAGCTGTGATGCATTCTAATACGATGCTTTCTAGGATGCATCCATAGAAATTGGTTAGAGTCTTTGTAAAACATGCCGGATTGCCTGTTTATGGGACATGGAAAAATTACGAGCAAATGGGGTGTAATCCACACAAGGAGAACACCACATGGACAAATTGGTGGACCAGGTTGAAAATAGATCGCTGGAGCTGTGAGGCTGACTCTCCAGTGAGCAAACTATAATTGGGGTTGATCTTCCAGATCATTGACAAAAGACTTAAAAAATGCAGTCTTTTTCAGGAGGCCCAAAGTGACTTTTTTTTGGCAAATTCTCTGTTCCAGGGAATGGTACGGAAAGAATAGAGTCCTCAATGAACAAATGCTTGCTATATGTAAAAGTGTGGATTGTAAGAAGAGGAAGATGTAAAATAATGAAGCGTAAGGAGAGTCGTTTAAAGGTCCACACAAAGCAAAGTAGAGAAAACCAAACCGTTAATGTTAAAAACTAGTGTGCGTGTCCAATGTCATGCATGTGGGACATTGGACACAATTTAGCTCAGGAAAAATATTTACTTTTTTAGCTCTCCCTATTCTAATTAGATCTGTAGAAATATTTTGTTTCTCCGGTTCCACAACCACACATTCAGAATTGATGTTTGGTGTGGAATCCTGGTTTCTTGGTTTCCTTCTTGCACCTTCATTGTATAGGGCCCAATAGTTTCTCCATCCACACCGTCATTCGTAAGCGAAGGAAGGGAGCAGGAGTCAGACAAGAGGCTCCAGTGCAGAAACACAAAGTGGCTTGGCGGTAAAGCAGGATGGGTCATGGCAGCGATCCGCAGGTGTGTGAGGGACTGTGGATATGGAGGGCAATGATGTTTGGGCTGTTAGATGCCGATGGTGGG